>JAJIBD010025028.1:0-198898 GCA_021461705.1 Cryptotis parvus
AATAATAATAATAATAATCTATACTTAGAGTTAGCACGATGGCTAATAGCCAATGGCTTTCTGGATAGGAGAAGTGCCACCTCTTTGGACCCAAGTGCTAAGCTTGACTTAGCACTTTCTTGAGTGAATGAGAAATATCATCAAATAAGCTATCTTTCTTGCATGGGAAGATAGAAACATAAAACAATACTATAGGGAAAAGCTGTGAAGTAACTAAATGTATATTCATACACTTCATAACTTAATATATATTTAGTTACTTCATCTATCTATCTATCTATCTATCTATCTATCTATCTATCTATCTATCTATCTATCTATCTATCTGGATTTGAATGAAAGAGGATTTGGGAGAAATTGAAGTGAGTGACCTTGCAAAGGGAGGGTTACTTCAGAATATTTGATTCAACCAGAGATTTTTTTTTTTTATTTCTTTTTTAAAGTATTTTATTATACCACCGTGAGATATACAATTACAAAGATATACAATTAAAAAGTTCATATTTGGGTTTTGGTCATACAGTGTTCCAACACCTATCCCTCCACCAGTGCCCATCTCCCACCACCAACGTCCCCGGTTCCCTCCCTCCTCACCCAGCCTGCCTCCATGGCAGGTTCTTTATTTCTTTCCCTTCTCTCTCTTTCTCTTTTCCTTCCCTTCCAGACTATGGATTACAGAACATACATTTAAGGGTTGTCATGTGTATCTTTTTGCCTGTATTTAATGCTCAGTTCTAGGTTGGTATTAGTACCCTCGACAATTGTTAGCACACTGTTCCATTTTTCTGTATTACCTAGCCTCTGATTCCCACATGTTTGTGATAATTTCCACCTTTGACAAGACCTCCTGATACATGTTTCACTTGACATTGGATATTGGTATCATAATATGTACATATATATATATTTATGTCATGCAAATAAATGCAGTCATTCTATATCTGTCTCCCTCCTTATGGCTAATTTCACTCAACATAATCTTCTCCATGTCCATCCATAGACAAATTTTATAACTTCATTTTTCCTAACAGCTGCATAGTATTCCATTGTGTAGATGTACCAAAGCTTCTTTATCCAGTCATCGATTCTCGGGCACTCTGGTTGTTTCCAGATTCTGGCAATTGTGAATAATGCTGCTATGAATATAAAAGTAGGGATGGTGTTTCTGCTGCATAATTTTGGCTTCCCAGAATAAACCAGAGATTTTTTTAAAAGCCATCTTTTCCTCACAGAAAGAACAATACCTTGATCTACTTCCTGTGTGAAGACAAATAGTCATCAAATCCCAAATAATTTCTGTAGGCATACAAATACAAAGTTTCTATTTCCTTATAACTATTATTTATTGAATTTACTGTGTAGGTAGTAGTTCACAAATCATTTACATACATTAGCCTAATTTTACTTTAGTCACAAAGTATGCTGTGTATACAGTTCTCATTTTATAGATGAGAAAAATGACAAGAGGAATCATAATTGGACCACACTTAGGATGAGGCAGTGCTAAAATTTTTATCTAGAATCTTATGTTTCCAATTTTTTTAAATTTTGCGTTAACATGCTCTTTCCAAATAATAATGTTTAGGGAGCAGAGAGATAGGACAATAGGTAAGATGCTTGCCTTAAGAGCAGCCAACACTTGTTTGATGCCCAAAACCCACTATGGTCCCCAAATCCTCAGGAATAATCCCTCAGCATAGAGCCAGGAGTAAACAGTAAGCACTGCCCCTTATGGCCCAAAATCCAAAATAATAATAATGTGTAAAGGTATTTTCATGTAGGTTCCATTTGTTTTAATAAGAATTCAAATGAACTTCTAATTTGTATTTTTTGAGCTAAATCTACACCTAGACTCTCAGAAAATATCAACATGCCTGATTATTTACTCCTTCCTTTTCAAGGTGCTCAAAATAAACTTGATGTGAAAGATACAACTAACTCAACCAGGGAGTAGCCAATTAGTATGTCAACAATTTGGAAGACACTCTTTCCTCCAGAGTTAGAAATAAGCTACCAAGGTAATCTAGAAGTTCATCTAGAAGATATTTGAAAGTGGGCTAGCTAATGCTTAAAGAGTCCATGAATGATCTGAAACTAGAGTATTTCTCTGACAGCGGCTCTGAAAAATTCACTCTGTGCCTTACTAGAAAGTAATCATCACTGTATTATTTTGCACAGTCATCAAGTTTCAATAATGTTACTAGAAAAATAGTAATGATTAGGAAAATGTATTTTTAAAAGACACTTTGGATATTAATTGTTAGAAAAATATAAATAAAAACCTTCTTAAGACATTATTTCCTTCAGTTCACATTCTCAGGAATAAAGAAAACACAAAAGTCAATAATTCAAATTTCCCTGTAAAATGGGAAAGTGCTATTGACCCTGAAGAGCACCGAGGTTAATGTATCTTCAAAACTCACCTCTTTTCACATGCTCAGGGTGCAAAAGAAATTGTTAAACCTCATGAGAAATCATCTCTCATCTTGGGTAGCCTTCCACTATTTCTGTTTTAGATGCTCATAGTCATTCTGGTTCCCAGGAAGTAAGGTAGGAGAGAAAAGCAGGAAGCTCTTACAGTCCTAGTTAGCTCAGGAGAAAAGTCATCGGGGTATTGGCCACAATGATAATAGTCAAGCACACTTTGCAGATCAGGCAGAATTTTTTTTTTTTTTGGATTCATGCCCGCAATGCTGAGGGGATACTCCTGACTCTGCACTCAGGAATTAATCCTGAAGTGCTTGGGAGACAATATGAAATGCCAGGGATCCAACCCAGGTCTGCCATGTGTAAGGCAAATATCATATCCGCTGACTAGCGCTCGGACCCCTCAGGCAGAATTTTTTGCAGGCTTCCATCCATATCTATTTTTTAAAAATTTGCAAGTCTGTATAGATTGCATTACTCTGTGTTGAATAGAAAGCAGGTTAATAGTCATGTAATGTAAAATTGTTCACCATTACAACTGCTGGCCTTGACCCTCTGCCCAACACTATTCTTTGGGGAAACTATTGCCATGTTTAATCCAATCTATAAATGAGTATGGAATTTCCTCAAATCATCCCAATGAATTAAATAAAAGAATACTAAGTTTAAGTCAGGGCCTATTGCCATTTGAATTTTAAAATCATTAATAGACCCATTAGAAAGCTTTCTGACTTAAAATATTCTTTAAAATTTCATTTCGGACTCAGATGCACGGGGAGATATGCCATCCGGCTCTCCCCAGCTTAGCTAACCATGAGGCTCCCAGAAGGCAAGATGGGTTTTGGGTGTTGGCCCATAACCTCTGTAGGTCCTCAGAAGCAGCTGGATGAGACTCTCTCACCATAATAGGCACCATTTTCGCGGTCCAGACCCCCACAGCTCATCAGAACCCATGGAAGAGACACTGATCTCAAGACCAGCTCAAGAGAATAGCTGAGTTCAAGCCCAGCTAGGTGGCTCTCAGAGGCAGAAGTCACCAGGCATTCCTGGAGATGGAGCTGGGGTCCCCATTTCCCTCTCTGACCCATCCTGGAGGCCTGGTGGCCGCACCCACAAACTTTCCTCGGGCCTCTCGGCCACCATGCAGAGACTCAGACAGAACGGGGAGAGCTGCCATCTGGCTCTCCGCGAAATGCACAGCCGCTGCAGCAGCATGGTACATCAAACTACTGAAACCAATCATGTTTTGGAATATATTACAATCCACAATGTGTAAGAAAGGGAAGCAAGAAGGAGAGAGGAGATAGAGAGAGAAAGAGAGAGAAAGGAGATAAAGAACCTGCCATGGAGGAAGGCTGGGGAAGGGAGAGGGAGGTGGGGAAATTGGTGATGTGAGATGGAGTACGGGTGGAGGGATGGGTGTTGGAACATTGTAGAACCAAAACTCAAACACGAACAGCTTGTAATTGTATATCTAATGGTGGTACAATAAAATATTTTTAAAAAGCATAAATAAAGAAAAAGAAAAATGGCAAAAGGAAAATAATTCATTTTGGAGTGAAATATATAGTCTTCGACTGCTCTTTTTGAAAATTTTGTTCTCAGTATTTTATCCCTTGTTGTCCATAGGGAAAAGTATACATCCTCCCCAGGGACAGGCTCTGATGCTGGTGGGTGTAGATAACGTGTCCTTGCCCCAACTAGATTAGTGATAGCAATGTCACCAAAGTAAGGCTTCCTCTTAAATCTTTTTAGGGAGGCACTCATCCATCCTGGCACAGAGCCTGGTAAGAAGGCTAAGTCTTGAAACAGATTCCTAAGGCAATCTGGTTTCTTTTTATTTCCTGCACTCTGTACAGTTTCTTGCTTTTCCCCTCAATTCTAAGACTTCTTCTTCAATACTCTCACCTCCCTTTATAGAACATGAACATTATCTAAAATGTATTCGTTTAGTTTGAACCCTCATATATTGTCTCAAGACATGAATGGAAGCCATGAGGTTGAGACCAAGGTCCACCTGGGCCAGAAATATGGATGATTTGATTCAACTAGTTTAGGTTTTGATCTCATTTCCCCCTTTATATTTTTTGGGAATAAAAACAAACAAGCACACCACAATGGGGAATCTTTTAATTAACCACCAAATTTCATATAGAAGTCAAAACTTAAACCTTTTCTCTAAACCCTGGATGTCAGTATCAGTGTCAAAGACAATTCTGTTATAAAAGACAAATAAAATGTATCACTTAATATAATCACTCCAGGTTAATCCTTCTATCTGATATTTTTCATCAGTGTCCTTTCAAAAACGTAACATTTGGATGTCATGAATAAAATAAATTGTGAATTCCTTATCAGACCATGCCAATTCCTTGCTCTGCTTATTCCAAAATCTGTCTCCAAATTAGGTATTTCATTAGCTTTAATGTATCTACTAGCCTGATTCAAACTCTTAGGTTTTTTTTTTTTTTTGCAACTGGGTTCATTCATAATTTACTCTTTAGGAAATTCATTCATAATTTACTCTTTACAAATAACAGCTATTAGAAAAAATTGAGACGATAATAGCAAATTAGTACTATTTCCTTGGGTGTTCAGATAAGAAGCTACTTGGGTAACACAATGAGTCAGACCACAAAAGGAGGATTATGCTAGAAATTTATTATCATCACTTAAAACCTTTTGCTTATTATTTATTTTTGGTTGGTCTCCCAGCATTACTTAGGGTTCCAAGGCCACTAAAGGTAATGCTTATCCAAGTTGTGCAGGCCAAATCGTTTAATGCTTGACCCAGAGATGCAAGTACTGCTCAGACCAGGATGCTGGAGGCCACTAGTGTCTATACAGAAGAAATAGGAGGTGCATCAGGGTTACACTTGGGAACATATGGTGCTAGGAATCAAATATACAATGTCTGCATGCTAAGCGTGCACTCTAGCTCTCTCTGAGCTATCTCCCCATCCTTATTCATGTTTTTTAAGAGACAGAAACAAAGGCATAGAGATAACAAGTGTTTTATTTAACAAGCATTTGTTGACATTGTACTATGTGAAGAGGTCTATCTCAATCATGGAGGCACAAAGATGACTAAACTACAGTAATGAATAGAAAAGAATGAAATAAACCCAGGCCCATCTGTCCTCAGCCTGACCATGGAACATTTTCTGGGATGAAAATGCTGCCAAACACCAATAGAGAATCTGTCTCTCCAATATTTTAGCAACAGAAATTGGAAACTTTAATAATTAGAACTATCTCCAAGTAGAGAGAAGGAATTTTATTTTCAATCTTAAGATTTTAATTTCCTAAAGAGTGTATAAAACCATTAAATAATATTATCACTATCAGTTTAACAAAATGAAGCAAGTAAAACAGAACTGAGTAAAATTATTTAATAAGTTTTGGAATAAATGGGAAATTATATGGCTCTTTGGAAATAAATATAAGTGTATATAAGGAATTGGAAAGTATTCCATGTTCATTGGTTGAAGAAATCAACATTATAAAAATGACCATCCTACACAAAACATTATACAGATTCAATGCACTCCTCATCAAAATTCTAATGACATTCTTAATGGACTTAGAACAAACATTACTAAAATTTAAAAAGGAATCATAAAACCCTACAAATAGCCAAACCAATTCTGAGAAGGAAGATGTAAGGTATTTCATTTCCTGATTTTTAATTCATAAAGCCATAAGAATCAAAATTGCATACTACTTCAATAAGGACATATTCTCACACAAATGGATTAGAAACAAGAACTCTCAGATAATATACACATTAATCCATAACAAAGGACCTAGATATGTGAAATAGAACAAGGAAAGTCTCTTCAGCAAAGAGTGTTGGGAAAATTAAATAGCCGCATGCAGAAAAATAAGGAAACAAAATCCCTGTCTCACACCATATACAAAAGTTAGTTACAAAAGTTATTTTAAAGTAATTAACAACATGGAAAGTATACCAGTATCCATAAAATACACTGATGAAAAGATAGGCATATCTCTCCAAGACCTAGACCTCAGAGGTGTCTTTAAGGTTTCAACTCTCTTGACAAAACACAAAAAATAAAAAATTTACAGGTGCAAAATCAAAATAGAGCTAATTAAAGAAATAACTTATGGGGTAGGAAAAAATATTTGCACACCATATGTCATATAAAGGGGATAATACCCAAGATACATGAAACATTCCAGGGTTTAACAACAACAACAACCAAACAATCCCATTAAAAATGGCAAGATGAGTTGACCATACACAGCCCAATAGAGAACATACATACAGCCAGCCTGTAGACATATGCAAAAGCATTCATTTCCAGTAGTTCGTTGTCACTTGTTATCAGGGAAATGCACTGAGATATCACCTCACACCAGTGAATACGGCATATATCAACTAGACTAGAAACAACCAGTGTGGGCAGAGATGTGCTAGAAAAGAACTTTTCACTGTTGGAATATCATCTAGTTCAGCCTCTCTACAAAACAGTATGGAAACTTCTTAAAATATTAAGAATGGGGCCTCTGTACAACTCAATGAGAAAACAGTATGGAGACTTCTTTTTTTTTTTTTGGGTCACACCCTGCTACGTTCAGGGTTTACTCCTGGCTTCTCACTCAGGAATTACTCGCTGGGGATCGAACCCGAAGTCGGCCACGTGCAAGGCAAACACTCTACCCTCTGTGCTATCACTCTGCCCCAAGACTTCTTAAAATATTAAGATTGGAGCCTCTGTACAACTCAGTGAGCCACGTATCAGCACGCCTAACCAAATTACAAAATACTAGTTTGAAAAGATGTATGCGGGGCCGGGCGATAGCCCAGCTGGTAGGGCGTGTGCCTTGCACGAGGCCGGCCTGTGCCGGCCTGGGTTCGATCCCTCGACATCCCATATGATCCCCTGAGCACCGCCAGGAGTAATTCCTGAGTGCAGAGTCAGGAGTAACCCCAGAGGTCGCAGGAGGTGACCCCAAAACCAAAAAAAAAAAAAAAAAAAGTATGCACCTTTATATTCATTGTTGCACTAAGTACAATAGACAGGAGAGGGAAACAACCCAAAAGAATGCCCAGTGAGAGATGAATGAATAAAGAAGTTGTGGTAGAGATACACAATGGATGCTGTAGGAAAAGGTGCAACTATAAGAAAAGATAAAATTTTTGGGTTTGCTGCAACTTGGAGGGCACGATGTCAAGCAAAAAAAATCAGAGGGAGAAAATCAAAACTAGATGATCTCACTCATTTGTGGTATATAAATATATAAACGAAGGGAATAGACAGTATTGAGTAAGAACAAAATCTTGACCTTGGATTGGAGAACTGACCTACTCTTCCAAAGCTATTGGACAAACTTAAAGTAATAAAAATGAAGAACCTCAGAAAGAAGGTCAGAGGTCAAGAAAAAAAAAGAACTGGCAAGGGACGTTCTCTTCTCTACATTGTGTTGGCAGTTCCCTGCTTACCTGGTTCTTCAAAGTCAGACAGTACTAGTCTGATGTAACATAATTCTGGGTCAGAAATGGATCCCAGTAGACTTCATAAGATTATGAAACTAAAAAAATAGCAAATCAGCAAATATATTAGAGTCACACTGTAATATATTCCTATATATATTGTCTTATATATAAAATATCCTTATTATATAAGTTCTAAATCATGAGTGCAATAAGTAGGTTTAATTAAAAGTGGAATATGCATAAAAAGAAAGAATTGCTTGTAAGAATGTTATATATAAAAATTCTCCTAAAATTAATAGAAAGGGATAAAAGCTGGAATGGAAGGACATAACTGTTAATATCAATGTCAGAACTAGAATAGACAAATTACAGAAGGGGAAAACATTATTCTGTAGAAAAGAGAAAAATTGAAAAAATAATGCTGAAAAACTGTTCTAGAGATATATTCTCTTGATATCTTTTATGTTGTTACTAGGGTAAATGGATCATTTATTTTTTAAAAAATAAAACAAAGACAAAAAAAGATGTGGGATTCTGGAAAGAGGAGTTTTATCGTTGCAGAGAGGAAGGGAAAATCCTTGTTAAAAGGAAGAGAGCCCAGAATGAGTGCTGAGGGGCCCGGACCAGGAGGGGCCAGTTCAAGTTAGAGAAGGTCAGAAGATTCTTGAATAAATGCTTTCAAGAAAATGATATTTTAGAAAATCTAATATGTTTGCATGCAATGAGAAAAGCCTTCCTAATGACAAAAAATTTTAGGATTGGTGGTGCTTATAAAACAAAACAAAGCAAATAGAAAGTCAATTTCATTATTAATGCCAAGGAATAAAAAATATTATAGCATAAAATAAATAAAATATAATGATAGTTTATTATCATCATATTTATGTACTATGTAATATAAATGATCATATTTTATACAAATTATCCTCAAAAATTTAAAAAAGGAAACAGGGACTAGATTAGTCTGTTACTGTTGTCAAGATAAGGCATTACAAGCTAGGTGATTGAAACAACAAAATATTGTTGTCTCATAGCTCCAGGGCTAGAAGTTCAACAGCAGGTATTGTCAAAACTGGTTCCTTTAGAAGAGTGAAAGGAAAAGATCTATTTCAGGCATTTCTCCTTGGCTATGAAATGACGGTATTCTTGTTAAGGTTGTCCCTGATAATAGTCTAAATCTCTTGGTAATGGTACCAATGGAACACATCATCAACATCATCATCATCATCATCATCATCATCATCACCATCATCATCATCACAATAATAATAATGATGATAGTAATGATAATAATAATAATGATAGTCCCACCATAACTTAATTTCTCCATAAAAATACTATCTTAAATAAGGCTATATTCTGAGATGCTGAGGGTTAGAAATTCAGCATATGAATTTTGAGAATGCACAATTTAATCCTAACACTATCCATAAAATAAAAGCAAAACTCATAATGAACCCTAATTCTAATCCTAACCCTAAACATTAATCCTAAACCTACCCATAAATTCTAAGTAACCCAAAATCCAAAACCTAACTCAAATCTAACCTTAGTCTTAAACATATCCTTAAATCAAAACTTTAACCTAATTCTTACTCTAAACCTAAATTTAACTGTAAGCCTAAACCTAACCTAACCATAATACCATAATAACCTAACCACAATAACCGATAACACTAATGAAAAGAACAATATTAACCAATAACAATACTAATAACACCAACCAAAACCATAGCACTGACCAATGGATTTTATGAAGTTTATATGCTTTGATATCAAAATTCAGTAAGATTTATTTGAATGAATATTTCTTTATCACAGCAAAATACATTTATAGGTCAGATACATATGCAAACATAAATATAGCAATTAATCTTAAGTAAACTGCATTGAATAGCACCTGAAATAATTCATAAAATCAGGTCTATCTTTGACATTAAAAAATGAATAACTCAGATCTTCTATAAGTACCACCACATTAAGAACAGAACTTGAAAATCACCTGATCATCACAGATAAAAAATTATTAAGGGGCTAGAGCAATAGTACAGTGGTAGGGTTTTTGCCTTGTACCCTGCCTTCCCGGGTTCAAGCCCCAGTATCCCATATGGTTCCCTGAGCACCGTCAGGAGTAATTCCTGAGTGCAGTCAGGAGTAATGCCTGAGCATTGCTGAGTATGACCCAAAAGACCAATAAAATTAAATTTAAAAAAGAAAAAATCATTTGAAAAAGTTCAGTACTTAGATATATAATTTGAAAAACAAATTTCAAATGTGACAGAGAACAAACTAAAGAATAAAGTGTAATGTCTTTCAGAATTTTGTCCAGAAATGAATTCTTAAACAAAACTCCTAAAGTTTAAAGCACAATGCCAGAAGGAAAAAGACCACAAAAGACCTGTGCTACACTACAATTAAGATTTACAGTTCAGTGAAAAGCACTGTTTATAGACACCTAACCAAAATGGAGGAAGACATTTGTGACAACTGAATCAATAAGAGATCATTGTTTGGAATATACAAGGAATACTTTAAAATTAATCTGTGATGATTCCAGCTGATAAAACATGCAAAGTAATTTACATAAGAATCAACAAAATTAATTAACAGAGACTAATAAATATGTTCAAAATCATAGGTAATGAGTGAGATGCAAAGTAAAATATTATGTAGGATAATTTGGGGACAGAATGCTTTCTAGATACTGCCAGAGTGAAGGTAGTATAGGGGCAATATTCACTAGTCTTATTAAGGTGATATTTCCCTTAAAATCAGCAATTCCACTCCTGTGTATATCCGGAGGAAATGATTCTTGGCGTCTATGAAGGAATGTGCAATTGAAATCCAATCTAAGAATTTATCATTGAAAGGGCAGATAGAAAAAAAATACTATTACGGGGGCTGGAGCGATAGCCCATCGGGTAGGGCATTTGCCTTGCATGCGGCCGGCCTGTGCCGACCGGGTTCAATCCCGGCATCCCATATGGTCCCCTGAGCATTGCCAGGAGTAATTCCTGAGTGCAGAGCCAGGACTAACTCCTAAGCATTGCCCGGGTGTGACCACCCCCCAAAAAAAAGCAAAAAAATAATACTATTACTATAAATAATAAGACGAAGATTAACTTATTCAAATCGAAGAATTATATGTTGACACATTTGCTAGGAAATGGATTGTAAAAGAATTTCCCTGGAAAGTGAAACATTTTAGGTAGAACAAAGCAAGTTTAGTGAGAGTATAGAGGTCAGATTGACACACTGAAAACTCTGAAGAGACCCACTCAGCACAGTCTTAGGGAGTTTTACTGTGTCTCTCTGGGCTGCTCCGGGTGGGAAGTTTCTGCTTTTGATAGATTAGGAAGGAGGTGGGTAAGCAGAAAATGCATAACCAATTCTGGGAATAGAGCAGCAGAATTGAGGAGCAGTGGGGCTCCAGAGTCTCCTGGACACAGCAGATTATGTTAGCAGGGACAACACAGCTGATTGTGCAAGCAGGAGCAGTCTTAGCCGGTCAGGCAGCTCAGATATGGGAATTAACCTAGGCATCTTCTTAAGGGGCTTATGCTAGACCACCTCAACTCGACACACTTCAGAGCCCAAAACTGAAATGAAGTGAAGCAAATCACCAAGCATTAGGAACAGAACGGATCCATAAATAAATAGAAATTTCAGACTGAACATCAAAGGTGGCACTGAAAGATTTCAATTAAGCATCTCTATGCCATTATAGGGAGCAAGATTACAAAAATAATATAATGTTCTATATGTTTGGAACCTCTAAATGTGTGATTTCTTTACAAAGGTAAGTGGAACCCACACTGCTAAATACAAGTCATATGTGGATCTAGTCTAAGCAATACTGTATTCAAGCATGTGTTGAAAGCATTGCCGCACTAATATAGTGTTTCTCCAAAGTGGGTAATACTACCCACAGGGGCACTTGAACAATATGTGTATGTATGTGCGTGTGTGCAGGGTGTTATCGGGTGCAGGACAGGGGGTCAGGAGGGATTACTAAGTAAATCTTCTTTTTTTCCTGAAAAGGACTGGTAGCCAAATAAGTTTGAAAATTGCTGTTCTAATATAAATGAAATTAGACCCATAAAGCCAGTTGTTCTATTCTGTGCTCCAAAGCCAGCCCTTGGCCACTGGATGTGTATTTAGCCTTCCAGAAGTGAAATCATGCATGGGTTTTCACATAGGTGTTACTAAGAGATAATGTCAATGGAAACAAAAAGTGGCTGGTACATCTACCTCTCAACAAAGTACATAGGTCTTTAATGTTAACTACAATACATGCAGTGCCATTTGACATCTGAGCTTCATTCAGTTCCTCCAGGGAACCGTCATTTCTGTTGCAGAGAAACAGGTGACAGTCTATGACAGTCTATCCACTAGCAGTAAGAAGCAAAAAAGTGTTTGGAGCCTAATTTTTGTAGAACACAAGTCTTACACATTTCCATTATTACTAGGAGAGTTTGATCCCAGGAAGTCAACAAGCTATGCTCCTGTAACTTTACTTAGGGGCTCCGTAAGGGTGACTCCAATGCTGTCTATGACAGGAACACTATGTACAATGAAACTGTCAGAAATGAGTGTATAACTTTCTGCCACAAAATGAGATCCACATGATCATTACTAGTTCTTTTTTTAAAGTATTTTATTATACCACCGTGAGATATACAATTACGAAGATATACAATTAAGAAGTTCATATTTGGGTTTTGGTCATACAGTGTTCCAGCACCCATCCCTCCACCAGTGCCCATCTCCCACCACCAACTACCCGGTTCCCCCCCCTCCCCCACCCTCCACCCTCCTCCATGGCAGGCTCTTTATTTCTTTCCCTTTCTCTCTCTTTCTCTTTGCCTTCCCTTCTAGACTATGGATTATAGAACATACATTAAAGGGTTGTAATGTGTATCTTTTTGCCTGTGTTTAATGCTCATTTCTAGGTTGGCATTAGTACCCTCGACAATTGTTAGCACACTGTTCCATTTTCTGTCTTACCTAGCCTCTGACACCCACACATTTGTGATAATTTCCACCTTTGACAAGACCTCCTGATACATGTTTCACTTGACCTTGGATATTGGTATCATAATATGTACATATATATTTATGTCATGCAAATAAATGCAGTCATTCTGTATCTGCTCTCTCTCTCCTTCTGGCTAATTTCACTCAACATAATCTTCTTCATGTCCATCCATTGATAGGCAAATTTTATAATTTCATTTTTCCTAACAGCTGCATAGTATTCCATTGTGTAGATGTACCAAAGCCTCTTTATCCAGTCATCAATTCTCGGGCACTCTGGTTGTTTCCAGATTCTGGCTATTGTGAATAATGCTGCTATGAACACAAAAATAGGGATGGTGTTTCCGCTGCATATTTTTTGGCTTCCCCAGAGTATATTCCCAGGAGTGGTATGGCTGGGTCAAATGGGAGTTCAATTTCTAGTCTTTGGAGGAAATAAGCAATTGATCCAGGGCTATACTTTTTAAGAGAAATCCCATAACTAGATACCACTGTTTCTTTTCCATTATTATTAAGGTCTCCAGATAAAGATGCACAGAAAAGTGCTACCTTGAGGTCGAACAATAGTACAGTGGGTAGGGTGTTTGCCTTGCATGCAGCCAACTTGGGTTCAGTCCCAACATCCCATATGTCCCCCAAAGCACCACCAGAAGCCAGGGAGTAATTCCTGAGTGCAGGACAGGAGTAACCCCTGAGCATTGTTGGGTGTGATCAAAGGAAAGAAAGAAAGAAAGAAAGAAAGAAAGAAAGAAGAAAGAAAGAAAGAAAGAAAGAAAGAAAGAAAGAAAGAAAGAAAGAAAGAAAAGAAAGAAAGAAAGAAAGAAAGAAAGAAAGAAAGAAAGAAAGAAAGAAAGAAAGAAAGAAAGAAGAAAGACAGAAAGAGAGAAAGACAGAAAAGACAGAAAGACAGAAGAGAGAGACAGAAAGAAAGAAAGAAAGAAAGAAAGAAAGAAAGAAAGAAAGAAAGAAAAGAAAGAAAGAAAGAAAGAAAGAAAGAAAGAGGGAGAGAGAAAGAGAGAGAGAAGAGAAATACAGAAAGAAAAGAAAGAAGAAAGAAAGAAAGAAAGAAAGAAAGAAAGAAAGAAAGAAAGAAAGAAAGAAAGAAAGAAAGAAAGAAAGAAAGAAAGAAAGAAAGAAAGAAAGAAAGAAAGAAAGAAAGAAAGAAGAGAAAGACAGAAAGAAAAGACAGAAAGACAGAAAGAGAGAGACAGAAAGAAAGAAAGAAAGAAAGAAAGAAAGAAAGAGGGAGAGAGAAAGAGAGAGAAAGAGAAATACAGAAAGAAAGAAAGAAAGAAAGAAGAAAGAAAGAAAGAAAGAAAGAAAGAAAGAAAGAAAGAAAGAAAGAAAGAGAGAGAGAGAAAGTCAGAAAGAAAGAAAGAGTGCTGCCTTGAAAGAATCTGAACTTTTGATAGGCAATATCCTCATCATCTGAACTTCTGATTTTTTCAGCAAGTATTCCAGTTAACATGGTAGAATTTGTAACCCTTGGGCCATTTAAAGGAACAATTAGACTCTTTCCAAGTATCCCAGAACATGTAGCATGTTCTGCTCAAGCGAAAAGCTTTCAAATTAAACATATATTAAATCTCCACTTTCTCTGCAAAAATAAAACTGGGTTTTAGAGTGATATTACTCTGTAGGCTATCGGCTTGCATGCAGCCTTGCAAGTGATAGTGCACCTTGCATGAGGTCAACCCAGGTTCACTCTTTGACAACCCATTTAGTGCCTGGAAGCTGCCAAGAGTGATCCCTTCGTGCAGAGATAGGAGCAAGCCCACACCACCGGTGTGGCTCCACTCTCACCTCAAAGTAGTGAAATTAAGCACATCTAAATTAATGGCTTTGCAGTTTCCCACAAATAAATCATCCAAACATTTGAATAAAATATTTTTAGAAAAGCAATGTGAACGAGATCAGAGAGTGAGTACAGTGGGTAAGGCACCTGCCTTGCACTCGGCTCACCCAGATTCAATCCTTGACACCATAAATGGTTCCCCTGAACAATGCCAGAAGTGAACCCTGGACACAGAGCCAGGAGTAGACCCTGAGCCCGCTGGATGTAGTACACTAGCAAACAAATAACAAAATGGTTTTGGTGTCTATAACATATGAGGAAACTTGCCAATAAGTAAGAAAAATTAAAATAGTCAATGACTCAAACAAGTAATTAATAATTGACAAATGGGGAAATCATTATTTCAAGTGATATATATATATATATCACGAAGGTATAATATCCTCATGTGTAATCAGAAACATGAAAAAATTTTGCACTGACCAGATTGTCAAGATTTAGTAAGTACAGGCAATACTGTGGGAAATTTGACCCTTACTAGTTGATAAGATTATAAATTGGTGCTACTCATTCTGTATAGTAATCTTGAAGTACTTAATAAATACACAATGTATATTCCCTCACAATTCAACTATTCCTGGGAGCAGATTATAAAGAATCCCTTACTCTACAGATTCTATAAAGAATCAAGAAAGAATGCTGTAGCATTATTTGTAGGATCAAACTGTTGGAAGCAATCTGAGTTTCCACTAGAAACTAGCCACTTGCTACTACTAGAAGTAGCTACTTGGTATTCACCAGGGAAATGAACAAGTAATGTGCTACACAGTAAGGTTGAAGAAAGGTAGACTCCTCTATTGGAATAACCTGCTGGACTCAGAAATAATGCCTGGATGAATATAAAGAAAGCGTATGGATTTATATTTCATATCAATTCCATATAAATTATATTTTGTATATTTATATTTACATTTTATATTGAAATTGAAATTTCAAGACTACTCAGATAAATCTAATTAAAAAAGATGTTTCCACTTATAGGCCTCCAAATCATTCATAAGGAACACAGGACAATATTCTAAATTAACACTAACAAATTAAATAAACACAGAAGGTAGATCAGAAATACCCAGGTAGAACACTTTTGTCAACAAATTAATGAAGACATGAACCAAGAGAGAAACCAAAATTAAATGAAATAATGAGACAAAATGGGGAACTTGCAAAAATGATACCGCTTCATTAATTGCCTCCACTCTTCTCTCTACTTCTAACAATTCTCCTTATTTCCTTAGAAAGCATTTTGATCAGACAGTACTTCTTTGAGCTCTTGAAGAAATTCAGCAGCAGAAAGCAACGAGGATTGAAGAATTTTAGGCTACTTATAGATTCTTTTGGCTAATCGTTCATTTATATGCAGCAGTGGGGCACTGATGATCTAAAGAGATACTCTATTGGTTTTGAACAAGTTCTCTGTGGAGAAGTGATTAAACAATGGCATTTGCATAAGTTAAATAGCTTTGCCTTGGTTTGTATGAAATGACCATCATTTGAGATCTAAATCCTTTGTCAAATACCTCTGTATTTCTGACCAAATCATTAATTGCCAGGAATTGTTGAGGCTGAAAACAGTCTTTCAGAAGTGCAGCAGCAACAAATCTACTTCAGTCTGTCTGTAAAACAAATAGAGACGTCAAGAAGGGCACAGAAGCTAAGCGAGTAGAAAGTTCAAATGGAGCATCGCTGACAGCATCTCAAATTATTTTAATTTGTCATCGTCCTAGCCATTATCTGGAACAATTAGTGTAATGACATTGCATTGCCTTCCTTATTTGGAACCTGCAACTATTTATTAATAAAGATAAATGGAACCCAGACTGCAAAATAATACTATAATGTAAATCTCCTCAAAGCAGAACTTCAGCATGGCCAAGAGTACCTAGACCACTAAAGTTCTAACCTAAAGGGAGACGAGACCTTTTTTGCATTGCCCCACTCTATTCTGGGCGACTTTGTGTCTCAATGCCAGCTCTTTGCCACCAGACATATATTTAGCATATTGGGAGGAAAACCAAAAGCAAGAATTTTACATAGGAGCTAATCGGATAATTACATGGGTATCCAAAAGCCAGACAGTAAGGGATAGTGAAAACAATATAATTAAAAAACTTGAGTGAGGCAGGAAAACAGAGGGAGACTGGGTGTTGGGTGCCTTTTGTCAATGAAGAAAATGGAAAGGAAAATCTAAATCAGAAACACATTCACTCTTACAAGATGGATGGTAGTTAATAATCCTCCACCTGCCCCTTGACCTGGCAGGCAGTTTTCAGTGAGAATTTCAATTGCTATTCTTCCTGGAAATGGAATGGGAAGGGAAATCAGGAGAGGACTGACATTTTGACATCAGTGCACGTCCATTGTTGTCCAGATCCTGAAGCTTGGAAATGGAGAACAGATTATAGAAATTTGGGAGACCTAAGAATGACATTCTAGAAATACAATTGTTTTCAGTCAACTTTTTTTTTGTGCTGTCAGTATAGCAGTTCCATTTGCCAAAGTCTTCCAGGCCATTTCTAACGCAGCTCAAATAATGCCTCCGAGGAGGGGACCATCATTACCTCCTGGTCCCAGGTGGCCAGGCTGAAAGGTTAAGTGAGTCGCCCCAGGCCACACACATCATTTGGAGGCATCAGGTGCCAATATGGGATTATCTCTCCAAGTTTCTGACTCTCTGTACTACAAATAAATCTTTTCATGGCTAAAGGCATTATAGACATCTGCTGCTTATACGGTGTGAGAACCGCTCTTGGACTGGGCCGGAGGACCTCTGGATGCACAATATCTGCCCTTGATGTCTGGGCATGTGTTCTTCAGACACTCCCTTTGATAACATCGAGGGTTAACATCTCATGTTTAGTCGGCAGCACACGAGGCTTATTAGAAGAACTAGGACCGCATCCACCAGGTAGCAAGAGTTGCTCAATAACCCCAAATTCCCTTCTCCAGAATAAAAGGCTTTCTATATGGGGGTGCAAACAAGCGTTGCTCATCTTCTTTCTTGAATTTTCCAATGCCTGACCACTTGGCCAGTAATTCTTTGGGTATGCTGGAGTATATTCCATAGATCTGCACCACAAATGATTTTTTTCCTGGGGGAGAATCTCTGGGTTAGAAAGGACTGAAGACTGAATTAAAAATTTCCAGGTATAAACTGGAACAGAGGAAATTATGGAACAGAATGGAACCTGCTATGTATGGAGAGAGCTCCAATGTTTTTTCTCCAAGTGGCAATGGGACAGAGTGTCATAGACAAACTAACCTCAACAAGATGGGACCCATCCACCCTTCAGCTGGAGCCTTAGTACTTACCTGTACTGTTGGTCCTGGTCAAGGTTCTCAGAGTCTAGAACCCATAAAGAAGTATCTGCTATGAGAAGCTTTCTTGATGCATTGGTTGAATATGGACTCTGAAGCCAGGCTGCCTGGGTTTTGATCCCAATTCTTTCATTTGCTGAATGTTATGACAAATTACTCTTTAAGCCTCAGTTTTTGCCTCTGAAAAATGGGCATAGCTCTAATAGTCCTTTAATCATGGGTTAATTATGAGAATCAGTTCAGAACACACAAATAATAGGGATTGGTATAAGGCCATACTCAGTACAAGGTCAGTGGACACTGTTATTGCCACTAGCTACTACCTTCGTGGCATCTGGATCCTGCCAGTTCAGTACGACTAGGAGGGACCTACCCTCAACAGCACTTCTCTTGATTGGTGATGGGTTTCCTAGTAACCAAGTTCTGTAGAACCTCTCCTGGGGCAGGTGCTCTTTGGGTGCTCTACACTGGCCTGGGCAAAAGTCAGCATGTGTGGCCCTGTTTCTAGCCAAGGACATCCCTGAAGTCTCCCACCTGCCTGGACATCTGATTGCTTTGAACTACTAGCCTCTGAAGTCCACCCTCTGCTGGGGTCATCTGATGACCCTCCTTGGGAACTCCTCCCGGCTTGGCAAACAGCTGGACTGATCTGTTGCACCTGCCAGCCGAGAGGCACTTGCTTCACACCTCAGCAGCTGGGCCCAGACACCCGCAGGCAGGCTGGATGCCTTCTGCCTGCTCAAACTTCCTGCCAATGGAGATGCCATCTATGAAGTGTGGTGGATATCTCCACCCCCACCGAAGGTACAGCTACTTATTTTAATCACAAAGCTGTTAAAATATTTAAAAACATGTGGGAACTTAATTTGTGCTCCACAGGGTCTATTTATTTAACCATGACACCCATCACTTACCAGGTGGTGCATTTTTCTACCAAATTATTGGATGAAACAGAATAAGAAGGTCAACATTTCTAAGACTATAAATAAAGTGTCTCTCATTCTGCAAAACATTCTTTTTACTTTTGGCCACAGATATCCTTACTGCTCTACGGGTCAGTATGTAAGGGGAAAAGTCAGCAACAAAATACATACATCAGACACCATAACCTTTCCTCGGTTACTTATGTTCTGCCTTTAAGAAGTAGTAAAATTTTTTCAGATTAAAAACTTGAAAGGGCAGCTGAGAATTTGAGAGCAATTCGTGATCAATTTGAACAATCTGAGAACAGGTAGTGAGCAAGGCTTGTCAAACTAAGGTTTGTCTAGTATTGTGTTTCAAATTAGTTAGCAGTGCTAACTGCTTCACACAAATGATATAATTGCATCCTCTTATAAACATGTCATTAGGTATAAACCCTATGTTTCTTTGCCAACAGATAAAGGAAACTGAAGAACAAAAAGAGGTGTAATTAATGGGCTCAGATTCATATTCAACTTCAGCTGATATCTTAGCGAAAGCCCAAGTCAGACCCTCATACGGAGATTTTAAAAATAACACTTTTCTCCACCCTCTCATGCATTGCCAGTTGACTTTCATTTCCAGGCATGACGGAGTCCAACTGACACCAAACCCAGTGAGTGGCATTTGCTTGTGAAAGAACCACAGTGTCCAACACTTCACTTAGTTTGCGGGCATCATGCAAAGTTACTGTGGCGCTGGGCGACCGGAGGCAGAGAACCTCTCAGCTTCCTCAACCAGCCTGCAGGGGGCGCTGAGACAAGGAAAACACTAGCACTCTGGTCCTCCTGGTCGGGCGTCAGTGGGCCCCAGGACAGAGGTAGAGTGGGAGATCTGTCTAAGGAGATGGCTCGCCTCTGAAAGAGCTAGACCCTCAAAGGTGTTTTTGAAGATTTTGATTTGTAGTGATTTTGATTAATAGTGATGAAATTGAGAGTAGAAGAGGGTTCTTACGTAGGCAGGAAATGGATGGTAAAAGCACCCCCTTTCCCTGAACCAAGGAAAAGAGCTTCAGGAAGTTGAATCAACTCCTTTTCCTATTTCCTCCTTACACCTTAGTAATCAATAGTTACTTTCTGTTTGGAATAACGGTAATTCCAACAACTGCCCAACTTTAATACACCAGAACTGCCAGTAAAATCATTCACTGATTTGGTTTGATTGGTTTCATAAAACGAGTGAAAGCCATCAGAGCCAGCCCAGGGTCTCCCCACACAGCGAGGATGCACGTCTTCTCCTACAGATGGATGGGGGCTCTCTGACTCCTGACTCCTCTTTACTCCTGACTCCTCCTCGCCCACCGTCACGGAGGTGCCAGGAGCACCAGCTCCCCACACGATGGGAGCAGCGGCTCTTTTCTTCTGGGATATTTGATCTGTATTTCCAGAGGGACTCACTTCATTTTACCGACCCTCAGGAAAATTTGTTTCACGACGGATCAGTTTCACTCAGGTGGTGACCCCCTTTTATATGTATCTCAGGGGTGGGAAGAATGTAGCATCAGCTTAGAGTGTGCCAAACACTTAAGAAATGCAAGGGAGTGCCTTCATACCCCGCTCCACCCCGCCTTCTGTCTTGTTTTCTTCGCGTTTCAAGTCTGAGCATAAATTATTCTTGCTCCTATTGACTCCCATTCCCAGTGCAGGGTGTGTGTGAACGCGCGTGCCCAGCATGTCTGTATCTTTGTCATTTTTCCCTTTGTTCCTTCCCAGGGCTTCCGGGAAGTGGGGAATACAGAGCAATGTCCCTGTCCAGCCCCGCCCCGCACTTGACCAAGACCCGTCCCACAGCCTCCCCACAGCTGTCCATGGACCTGAAGCCTAGGGAGTGGGGTGCACTGATTTGCCTGACCTTTGTCAGTGCTGAAAACTATAGATCCACGTGCCTTCCTCCACGGTCCCTTTGGGGCTTTTTTCGGACCTGCAGCCCCAGGGGTCTAACCCGGCCCTTCCCAGAGGGGTTCAAAGCGGAACAGACCCTCCTCTCCAGCACCTCCCCCAAGCCCGCCCCTTCCCCAGTCTGCCTTTATCCTGCACCACATCCTGTTCATTCAAACAACAATTACTGACAGGAATTAGCAGTCCGGAATAACAAGGAC
Source organism: Cryptotis parvus (assembly GCA_021461705.1). Lineage (NCBI taxonomy): Eukaryota > Metazoa > Chordata > Mammalia > Eulipotyphla > Soricidae > Cryptotis > Cryptotis parvus. The sequence continues at coordinate 21,154 of JAJIBD010025028.1, forward strand.
TTATCTCTGCTTTGCTTTACTACAAGGGCGCATGAGCAAACCTTAATGTGCTTTAAGCACACCAAAGTACATTTGAAAATCTCCTTTGGAGTTCTAGAAAACATGACCCTTGGCACTTTCTTGTGACCTCCAGAACCAATCCCACTCATACCTCCTTTATGCAGTCTGGATTTGTCACTGGGGGGAGAACAAAGGAGGAGAGACAGAGACAGAGAGACAGAGGCAGGGACAGAGAGATGATGTGTGCTTAGGAAAACTGTCATTTGACTCTAACTTTCTTTTTCTTTTTTTTTTTTTTGACTCTAACTTTCCAACAATCCGGTTGCTTGCTGAGTGTGATTTTTACCATCCACTGTCTCTTTCATTTGCTTTTTTTTTTCTCTTTTGGTTGGGAGGCTTTAGGTGGCCCTGAAGATAAGACACAGCCAAAATCTAGCATCCAATGTGAAGTAGAGAGGGGGTTGGGTGAGAACTTAGGACTCTATTTCGGCCCACGGAGAGGTTGGAAAGCAAGCTTACCAAAATAGCATCAAGAAAAAAAAATCTGAAAAAACAAATTCACCACCAAACAGTTTCTACTGCTCCATTTATTTCAACTAGTGTGGTATTAATAGGACGCCTAACAGCAGGGAGTTGGAAAATAAATGTATTCTCACTCACAAGGGAATGACTAAATGACTCACAAATGCAAAAATAAATAAATGGCTCCCTATGAAAATCTGAAACTATATTACCCTGACTGAAACAACTAAGCTTCTTAACTGTAACCTAACATGTTAAATTCAATCAGTTTTATTTGAGGCCATAGATAGAGTGAGCGATCAATCTCCATTATCCTGGGCTTTTTTTCATCTTCATAGTGCTATTTTTCTTCCTATGAGACATTTCAGTCCGTTTCCTTGAGCCTTCTTCAGTTATAACGGCTGATTTTCAGACAAAAAAAAAAATCCCCTTCCTCTAGAGGAAACAGGAAAAATAGAGCAATGAAAAAAAATTAAGAGGGGCATATCTTTTGTGCTATGTAGTAAAGAAAGGCAAAGAAGACAGTGTGTGAGGAAAAGATAACAGGAAGGTAAATAATGTGAGTGATCACTTGTTTCAAATGCTGTGTTAAATGTTAACAGGTGCTGCCTCCTGACACTATAAAAAAGATCAACTTTTTACCTCCTTTGTAATTTGTGAACAGGTAGGCCCCGAGGACTTGAATGAGGTCATGCCAATTAACTCCCCAATTCCTGCAATCAGAGCGATAATGACATCCTTAGCAACAATCCTATCACTATGGCACCCAGTCCACTGTTATAAAAGTCCTTTTCATCCACACTGGTTTTTGGGTGAGTGGCCAAAGCAGTGATCTTGAAATTTGCAAGCCAGCTGAGAATTGATGTTAACCCCGCTCTGTCTCACCCTGGGACACAGCTTGGCTGCTCTCTCTCTCTCTCTCTCTCTCTCTCTCTCTCTCTCTCTCTCTCTCTCTCTCTCTCTCTCTCTCTCTCTCTCTCTCTCTCTCTCTCTCTCTCTCTCTCTCTCTCTCTCTCTCTCTCTCTCTCTCTCTCTCTCTCTCTCTCTCTCTCTCTCTCTCTCTCTCTCTCTCTCTCTCTCTCTCTCTCTCTCTCTCTCTCTCTCTCTCTCTCTCTCTCTCTCTCTCTCTCTCTCTCTCTCTCTCTCTCTCTCTCTCTCTCTCTCTCTCTCTCTCTCTCTCTCTCTCTCTCTCTCTCTCTCTCTCTCTCTCTCTCTCTCTCTCTCTCTCTCTCTCTCTCTCTCTCTCTCCTCTCTCTCTCTCTCTCTCTCTCTCTCTCTCTCTCTCTCTCTCTCTCTCTCTCTCTCTCTCTCTCTCCCACAACTGTCAAAGGCTCGAAAGCTAAGCAAAGGGCCTTTCACCAAAGATGATATAAACCATTGGCTGACTTTTTTGTAATTATCTCTATTAAGCTAAGCTAATGAACTTTCCCTTTCGATTTTAATTACCCTGATTTCACTGTACATAACATAGTCCATGTCTAAAACTGCTTGCTAATGGCTTGTTACTCCATACACAGTTGTGCAGAAAATATCAGCAACATTCAATGTGGTTCTTCTCTAGAATCTGTTAAAAAAAAAAACAATTATCTCCTTGAAAATAAACTGAATAAATAGTGCAAATGGAAGGAAGTTTGGAAATATAAAGCCAACTGATGTCTTGGGTGTCAAATTTATCTGAATAAACTTCCCCGGTTATGAGCATTGTGGTTTGGGTCAACATTTGTTACACAAGACCCTTTGTTATACTGGGTACTTTAGGAAGTCCATAAAAATCTGACACTAGAGTTTGTTTTTTATTTCAAGTAATTTAAAATATATTTGAGAAGAGAAACAGGCATTTATTTTGGAAGAGACATTTTTAATGGTGTTAAGTTTCAAGGCCATTTCCTTTAAAAATCCCTGGGGCCAGAGAAATAGAATAACAGGTAAGGTGCTTGCCTTTCATACAACCAACCTGGACTCAATCCCCAGCATTATATATGGTCCCCAAAATGCATAATCCCACCAGGAGTAATCTGAGTACAGAGCCAGAAGTAATCCCTGAGCACAGCCTGGTCTAGTCCCCAAACCAAATAAATAAATAAATATTTTTTAAATATCTGAGAGCATTAATAACATACAAGTAATAAGAAAAGGAAGAAAGACAGCGGGATAAAGACAAGACAGAAGGAAGGTGCAACCAATCTGAGAAGCAACTGACAAACTAAAGAACAACTAAATACACCTGGAGAATAAAGGGAAGGCAGTTGACTCGACCGCTGGGCCTTGCACTGAATCCTCCTCTGGAAATAATAATCTTGACTCACTTGATCACTTGCATCCCGTTATTTATCGATTTGCTCCAGCGGGCGCCAGTAACATTTCCATTGGACTCAACTCAGGTATTAATTTGATCCTTCGTTATCATTTTAAAAAAAGTTTGTTCATTTCTATGTGTCCCCATCCTCTCCTGGAAGCAGGAACTCCCTTCATCGTCATACAGTGCTAACACAAAATTAATTCAACAGATTTGCTGAATGAAATGAAAGATGACTGACCAGAAAGAGTGGGTTGCGGAGGACAGAAATTACACATTGGGTGAGACAGTGTCTAGTGAGAGAAGAAGGCAGCATAACCGAAGTTCTGATTCAGGTTCCCTAAACAATGATGACAGTGAAGGGGAGAACTATGACATCAAAAGATGATTTGCTGAGCAGCCTATATCTGTAATGTCAGCAGTTACCATATTTTCTCATTGGAGGATATCAATTCTCTGTTTTCCTAATTGATTCCAGTAACATAGACACCCTGAGTGCTGTATACAGCTCACTGATTGCTGGGCAAACATTATTGAAGTGTCAATATTTGCTCTTTTTTCCTAGAACATCATTTTCAAAAAGACTGAAACTCATTTGGGGACACGTCTCATATAGTTAATTCATGGAAGTTCTAATACATATTCTCTATTTCATTATTCTTACCCTTGGTCTGGTTACTGTATGGCTGGACTTACTTGTCTGTAAGCAGCTCCAGAAATGCTCCCATTGGATGCTTGTTGGAGACTAGCAATTTCTACCTCTTTATTATTATTATTATTATTATTATTATTATTATTATTATTATTTTGCTTTTGGGGTCACACCGGCAATGCTCAGGGGTTACTCCTGGCTCTGCACTCAGGAATCACTCCTGGCGGTGCTCGGGGGCCATATGGGATGCCCGGGATCAAACCCGGGTTGGCCGCGTGCAAGGCAAGCGCCCTACCCGCTGTGCTATCACTCCAGCCCCAATTTCTACCTCTTTAGATGAGTCCTATAGTTTAGAAAAGGAGACACTAAAGTGACCTGAGTCCCTCATGGTCATGGCTCTTGCTATTCTCCTCTGATACATTACATATGACTGCTGACTTTTTTGCCTGACCTTTGGTCCTTAATCTTTTGGATTAACTTCAACAAGGTTTAACAAAAGTCAAACTTGGAATATAACAAGGAATTGCTCCAATGTCATGTGACTGCACTATTGCAAGACTGAACACATACAGCATACTTCGGAACATTCTTTTCCGTCATGGCAAACAAATATTCAGTCTTTTATTTATTTTGCCTCAGAGAGGAGAGACTTCACTTTTTTAGTCTTTAGGCCAGGTCTCTAAAATGTACCTGAAGATGAGTTTTTCCCTGTACTTATTTCCATATGCAAATCGAACTATTCTTCAGTGATTTTGGTATCTGGAAAATTCCTTCCTTGTTTCTCTGGAAGCATGTGCTCTGCTACCCCATTAAATAAATATGTGCTATTCTAGCCCTGCTCAGTCCTGTTTTTCAGGGACTTTCCTCCCCTCCAACTGAGTGAAAATTCCAGAATTGGAGTCACACCAGGTGAAGTAATTGTTATGTGTACTGGAGTGTAGCAAACCCTTTGACTGGGGACTTTAATCCTGATGTCCCGGGACCTTGGTGCACTTCAATTCCTGGTTATCTACACTGAAAATATTAATAACTGCTTCCTTCCTGCCAACTACACTAATGACAATTTTGGTGCTTCTGAATATGAAAATACCCTATGATGATCCTGAGATAGGATCTGGGATGATGTACCAGACAGTCACATTTTTGATTAGTCATCACTGGGCCACCTACACATTCAGTTTACTTATAATTGTGTTTCAGCTAATGCTATTCCCAGTTAGGCAGATGATCATTGTAATTTCTGGTAATGAAATGGCTGGGGAGCCCATTCTGTGCTGGGAAGAGAGCCAGAACCTGGCACTTTGTAAGAAACAAGTGTTATGGTCTAGGACGGCGAGGAAGCCAAGGTACTAGGTGAACATTTTCAGCATGTATCAGATTGAGACTTTATCTTGTGCCCGCTCTCATGCTTAAGATGGATCCACTTTCAAAGGCCCATCCCTCAGCTTGAAAGCAACTGCAGAAAGCAAAGACACTAATAATTTTTCTTTTCCCTTTGCTCCCTTTAGTATGCCAAAGAATCACTGTTGGCCTTCCATGATGGCAAAGTCATTTTCTCATCATGGTCAATAGTGGCTTGATCAATAACTTACATAACTGACATTGATAAATAATTATGGCACTTTGGGGGGTAAAAATTACTGAAATGATTGTGCAGAACTTTCTAGATGAGAAAGAAAAAGAGACTTTTCAAATGGTGTGGGGTTATCAGTGCCTCCTTTTTTCCTTTTTCTAATATCTTAGCATCTCAAGTATGTTCAGAAAAAAAAAATAATCACTTGCTTCCAAGCTGCTGGATCTGCTGGATCTGCAGGCATTTCAGCTAAAAGCAGAAGCTCAGAATTTAAATGGGTTCTTTTCAACATATAGAGCAATTTCTCATCCAACCCTGTAGGTATGAAGAGCTCATTCTCTTTCAAGGTTGGAATCCATCTCTGTTAAGTGTGTAGCTGTTTATGACTACAAACTACATTTCCCAGACTGCTTGTCAATAGTCTTCCAGACAGACTTAGTCAATACGAGAGGCAGGGGAGGGCAGGAGGAAGGGAGAACCCGAGGTAATTTTCTCTCCTTTTGCTTCACTAGCCTTTTGGGCTACTGTGGTCCAAGTGCTCTTCAGACTGTACCTCCATCTGTGGTTCCAGCTCCAAATGACCCTTGTCTTTGTAACATCACCTTTCTAATTCATTTCTTCAGTCTGAGGGCTTCCTGTTGATGGTTGCTTTACCCACTCCTGTTTGGGTTTCTAATCTTCTCCATCACCTGAATGATCAATTCCTGCATCAAATTCCCTACATTTAGGTTAGTGTCAGGAGATGGCTCAAAGGCTGAAGCTCATGCTAGGCACCAGTTTGATTTCTGGTCCCTGCCACCCCCACACAACCTCTGAGTACAACCTCTGAGTACTGAATTGAGAGTAGCCCCTAAGTATGACTAGATGTGGCCCAAAACAAAAGTCCAAACTTCACATGGATTTCTGTTTTCCTGACTTGACTCCATGTTGTACCACATTCCATTATTCTGTTTTTTTTTTCTTTTTGGGTCACACATGGCAATGGTCCGGGGTTACTCTGACTCTGCACTGCACTTAGGAATTATTCCTGGCAGTGCTTGGGGGACCATATGGGATGCCAGGGATTGAACCTGGGTCAGCGGCGTGCAAGGCAAACGGCTGGTCCCCATTCTGTTCTTTTCTGAGTCTCATCCCTGGATACAGATAGACATTAACTCTTTTTTCAGACCTCAGATAATCTCAAGTAATCATTGCTTTAAAAAAAAGTATAAAGAATAACAACGGCATCTCTCACCCTTCAATAGTTTGGGGATCTTTGTGTATAGCCACAATTGTACTGAACCCATTACATTAGCACACCTAATTGCCTCAACATATTCTGAAGTAAGCATTATTATTCTCCTGCCCATTTTATAAATAAGGAAATGGAGGCTGAGAGTTTGAACAATTTAATCAAAGCAGAAAACAAGTATCAAAACATTGATTTCAAAGCATGTTCATTTCACGTGCCTCTTTTTTTTTTTTTTTTTGCTTCTTTGGGTCACACCGGCGATGCTCAGGGGGTTACTCCTGGCTCTGCACTCAGGAATCACTCCTGGCGGTGCTCGGGGGACCACCTGGGATGCCCCGGGCGCGCACGAGGCCGGCCGTGTGCAAGGCAAACGCCCTACCCACTGGGCTATCGCTCCGGCCCTCACGTGCCTCATTTTTAACTCCACTGCTTTGGATGTCCCCACCTTGCCACATCACAGCCAGCAGCTGCAAAGCATCAATCATTAAGGTTCCAAGCAGAGCAACTTGGGATAACACCGTCCACAACCTGCCTTAACTTTGGGGATTATCGCTTCTGCTTTGAGGCATCGAAATGGATACTTTCTAGATGTCAAAGTAAAGTACATAAGCCCAAAGCTAAGGATGACTATTTCTTTCCCAAGGTTGCTTGCAAGGGCTGAGAAAATTGTCTTGACCCTGGAAAGTCCTGCTGGTCTCAGGGCTGCCAGAATGTTCTCTGAGTTTCCTGCGATCCAGGACCAGCACACAGACTGATCCTCGTTTACCTAAGGACAAGAAGATAAGCTCAGAGAGAAATGAATTAAAGGGAAGGGAAAAACAGGCCTGAGTGGAGGAGGGGAAGCTTCTGAAACAAAGGGGGATTGTCTAGACACATGTGACATCCTCTGCTGGCTTCCTTCGCCCCCTTTCTCTCCATTTCTTCCTCAGCTTTGTTTTCAGACTCAGCATTCTTTCTTTCTTTCCCTTTCCAAGTCTAATATGGGGTGGGGGTTCGGGAATTAGGACGGAAATAGCCAAACACATTACCTTTGGGACTGAGTGATAAAAATAGCTGCATTTTAGCTCTCTGAAGCTTTTCCAGAGCATTCATTGCTAGCATGCGGAGGAGCCCCTCAGGAAGGGACCGGGGAGAGAGGGGTTAAGACTCTCACCCTGCATTAGAACTTGATTTATGGCAAGGATCACGTTCAAGTTCCTCTCAGGGTCTGGTTTTGAGCAGGAGTGATGACAATCTGCCAAGACTGAAGTCCGCAGTGGTCACGTGGCTAGGAGTATAGGACCACGGTGTCGGGAGAATGGCAAGTAAGTGGGGTCCTGCGTGGCTGTGAAATGTCTTGTTGTCCATTGTACAAAGGGGCACTGTGAAATCAGAAAAGGCGACTTTCAAATATCCTGGGGCCGCTTACCCAGTGTGTGTGACTAATGAAAAAGCTTTGTTTCCAACCCCGCCCCTCCACTTACTCTTTGCTCTTTGCCTTCAATCCCCTTTCAAAGCAGTGATTGACCAACAGGAAAGAATTGAGAATATGAGCAGATGGACCAATTACTTTTGTTGGCTTTTAAAAGTCACACTTTTAACAAGAGTTACATCAGTCAGCAAAAATTCAAAAAATTCACCCTTTTTCTTTTCCTTGTTTTTTTTTTTCTTTTGCGTGCAGGTATGGTTATTTTCACTGTATCACTGTCTTCGATTTGACGATTTGCTCGAGCAGGCACCAGTAACATCTCCATATGACCTGTCTCATGCAAGTAGAGCCCAAGGGCACCTGCTTGCTCCAGGAACATAAGGAGCCTCAAACCATTCCATCAGGTCATGAGAATGAGGTCTATAACTGTAATTTTAAATATCAAAAAGTTGGAAGCTGGGGCCCAACCAATAGCACAGCAGGTAGGGTATTTGCCTTGCACGCGGCCAACCTGGGTTCCATCCCCAGCGGCATCCCATATGGTTCCCGAGCACCACCAGGAGCAATTCCTGAGCAAAGAGCCAGGAGTAACCCCTGAGCATTGCGGGTGTGACCCAAAAAAAAAAAAAAGATGGGAGCAGTGGTGACCCTTAAAAATACATTCTTCCTCTGTGCATAATAGACACCAGGTCTTTGGGGACTGGGTGAAAGTGGGACTGGGACCAAGGTCGAGGGGAGTCTCCTGCCACAGACTGTGACCCATGCTTAGAGAGGATGCTGGGGGCCCTTCGGGTGGGTACCACCTCCCTCCCTCTCCCCACCATCAGACACCATGGTGAGTGACTTAACGCTGTGATCTGAGAAGCCATTGAAAAGGCAGTTTTGGTAGAGGGGCATTTCAATCTAAACACAAGGATGGTGTAAAGGGAGAAAATTGTTAAAAAAATAACTAAAATTAAACAAATCCATAGATAAATCATACACACAATAAGTGCTTGCTATTGTCATTATTATTAGAAAGAATAAAATAGCAGACGGAGAGAGCAGCAGAAATGTACGTACATGCGGACTCAAAGACAAAGGAGGGGGGAGTAAGTGATGCCTTCACACAAGCTGTACCTCTGGCAGCACAGCACCGGCATATTCTGCCCTGACCAGGGGCGCCTACGAAAGGCCTTTTCATCAGGACTTCCTAGCATTTGTGAAGAACTGGTTTGCCAGGTGACAATTACTTTGCCTCCTCCTAGCACTCTTTATCACCGACTCCCACCCTCAGTGCAACAAGCACTTAAGGAATCAAGTCCCTCCCTCTGTCTTGTTCCAAGGCCTCGATGGGCAAAGTTCAGAGGAAGAGAAAAGCTGCCTTTGAGAACTAATCTTCTTGCCACAGTCAGGGAGCCCGCCAACACCCAAGGAAGTGAAATCCCTATGTCTCTGTGGGGTTTGCCAATGGACTCACAGAGCAGGAAAATATCCCGCAGGCTGGGAGCCGCTCACTTCTGCCCAGCTGGAGAGTCAATAGGTCAGCGCCCAAATAGGTCAGCATCCAAATGGGTCAGCATCCAAATGCTCATGAGCAGAAGGGATTTGCTAGTTTCGGAAGTTCTGGTGCATTGGTATGAGGAAGCCCCACAGAGGCACTAGGATTGTCTAGAGAAGTGTTTCTCAGCCTTTTTCTGACCATAGTCTCCTGATCTTGGTTCCTCCCCTTGTCCCTTCCCTGCCCTACCAATTGGCCCATAGTTTTGCTCTCTGGTGCCTCAATTTCACTATTATGGCTCCCTTGGAATGTCTTGTGGGCACACAGTGGGGAGCCTCGTGGCCCCCAAATGAAAATGCCTGGTCTAGAGGGTGCATTCACCGCCAGGGCTGTTAGAAATTCCACGAGGGTTGACTTGTGGCACAGGGGTAAAGCAATGAGCCATTATTTGTGCTATAGAACATCCTTAGAAGATAGGATTTATTCTTAGGACCAACATTTCTTATTCTCCAAAAAATTCTTTTGTGATTCCAGTTATCACAGGGGGAAAGATGTCACAATCTGTGAATTCGCTTTGTTCGACCTGCATTTCTATAAGTGAATTTTTATGAAATAACATGCAAAGGTCACTTTTTGAAGATACTAGCAATCTTTGGGGGAAGTTGGGGATGAATTTAAAGGTCACCAAAAATATAGGTCAGGACATCCATGCCAAATGAACTGGATACAAATGAAATTTTATAACAATTCAGGCAGGTGTAAGTCCCAGGGAGCCTTAGGGAGGAGGTCAGACTTGGGTTGGAAGGAAAGATTAAAGAGGAGCGGGAAAATGTAGTAATTGCTCAACTTTTTGCAAGGCTGGAGACTTTTCTTTGAGGGAATGATTGCCTCTGAGCTACGACTTTTGAAAAATTCATCTGACATAGACTGGTATTGTTCTGGCTTTTATTGTCAGGACTTTTCCCTGGGCCCCTGCAGGACATCCTGCCCTTTGGCCTGCCCACCTGCCATCTATTCTTCCAAAAAAAACCCAGCAGAAGAATGGAAAATTCTCATTGGGTCCTAAATGTGGCTCCACTAGCTAGAATTCATTGTCTTCATTCATTTGGTTTTAAGATGAAACTCACTCACACAGTTCAGAAGACCACACTCACCCCTTACCACTCTGTCCCAAAGTTCCCTTCCTGTTCCCCGTCAGCGAATTCCTGACACTGCTCTCTCTTCTCTCTTACCTAGCTTAGAATAACAACTCTTCTTCCTCCCCCTACACACACACACACACACACACACACACACACACACACACACATACCACCAGAAAAGTGTCTGTGTATCCTTCTGTACATTCTCAAGCCTGCATATAAAGATTATTTCTTCCAGAAAGCCAATCTGACTCCCCCTAGCATTGATCCCTGCTTTTGATAGAGTTCCCATTTTGGTTGGAAATAAAACATAAAATCAGCGAATTAGAATGTATGTACATATAATCATTTCAGCTGCTATGTGGACTCTAATAAAAATAAAACAGAATAGTGGGGCAGAGATCAGTGAGGTCAGTGAGGGGTCAGAGATTCCATTGCAATTGGGTATTGCTTAAGTGGCAAGGGACATGGCAGTGGGTAAGGTTCTTCCCACATGTTTCTTTAAACTGCAACCTTCTCTGTGACCGGTAATAATAGCTCTATGTAAGAGGGTAAGGTCCCTCTGTTTTCTATCTGGATTGCTTCATATATATTTGCTGGGTAAGCAAGAGGGGACAAGGGACAAGTCTGCAGTTAGCAGACTGTGGTAGTCTCTCTACAGTCACTCCTTAGTCCTAGAACTTATGAATGAGACCCTGAGATAGAGCTGTGGTACTGGGGGAAGAAAAAGGACCTAGATAGGATCAATACTATAGTAGGAGAAACTTTCCATGTCCTGCTGACTGAAAGGAAAGGAAAGAGATCCAAACCTCCTTTAAGACTCTGAATACACTTTACATGGAGACTAGGATCCGGCTATGTACTTACAGGGACTTTCAGGGACACCAGCTAGATATGTGTTGAGTTATGTTATAACCCAACCTTTTTGCAGTAAGAGTAAGTGATCAAGTTTACCTAATGGAATTAAAGCAAAGCAATGTATGCCACTTTCAGACAAGGGCTGTATAACATTCCTACATGGCTCCTTCCACCCCAGCCACTCAATGCTTAATGCATTTGTTTTCTTACCGCCTAATATTAAAATTCAAGACCTACTTGGAAAAGAAGACACATATTGAAGATGATTGTAAAATCTCTACCTTGCGGCTTCTGAATAACGAGGCGCCACCCATTCTTCTTCCATCTCTGAGCATCTTGCAGGGATTTTCTACCTTGAGCACTTGATAGATCAGTAAATGAGTAGAAGTTAGGGGAGATAATGGCTTAGTTTGGGGTGTGTGGATAACACAAACGTTTGACTTCAGATACTACAGTGTGAAGCTTTTAAAGAAGCTTCCATTGAAGATGTCTCAAAGGAATTTAGAAAAGCCAATCATGAGTTGAGAGCCAGGTTAGAACATAATGGATGGAACTCAGAGTTATTTTTTTTGCCCATTAGGGAAGTACATAAAGTTGATAGGTTCTAGAAAGAGAACAAATAGGCAGAACATTCAAAATCACTACTTTTTTTTAGATCAGAAAGAAGACCCAGAAACAGCATCCAAGCCTACAAAAAGGGCCCGAAGCATAGAGATATGAGCCAGCCTAGGAAAGCTGCCAGTGCTGGAGGCATGAGACCTCTAGGGCAGATTGAACACTGCTGCCGTGACCAGCGTGTGGAGTCAGGAACCAGAGAATTCTTTCTCTTAAAAGAGAAGTTGCAGTGAAGAGTTGAAAATGAAGCTAGTGGCTCAAGAGACTCTCCGACGAAAGAGAACTTTATAATCCCAGTGAGCTTTGAGGGTATGTGGAAGCAGAGGTCTGTGCTATAGATCTAAGAGAAATGAGGAGAAAGGAAAGTGGGAATCTTGGGAGGGAAGTTTAGGAGATGATGGTATAAAGTACACAGGTTAGAAGAGGAACTCTTCCTTTGTGTTTCTCATGAAGGAGAACAGAACTGAGCTTTCTGTGTCAGAGGCAAGAACCAGCATGGGGTTGGGGGCAGGTAGCAGAGACCTGACATGCTGAGGGCAAGAGTCGTCTTCAGCAACCTCCTTGCCAGCTCTACCATCTTCTTCATCGTCTTATTTGAGGGGCAGGTTCCAGTTCACTTCCCTTGTATGTACTCTCCCAACTCAGTTTAGTTCTTAGTCACAGAAGCATCAGGCTGTATCCAAGGCCTGGAGCTTGAGCCTTGGATGGTACATTAGAACCCTAAGAGAGATAATCATTACGTGAACATCAATATATTGGCTTGAAGCATGAAAAATATGCTCCAGTGTACTGTCATTGTAATGCAATTAATAGAGAGCCTGTGGGACAACAGACAGCTTCCCCTTTGTTGTAAACATTCTGGGGCCTGGATTCCTGGGATTAAGAGGTAAAAACTATTTTTTTTTGCCTTGAACATCAAAAGCCTGAAACATAGTAAGAGCCCAACAGATATGAGATGCTGTTATTAACATTGTTATTAACAACTCTCCCCTGGGGGTAGTCAGCTTAGAAACATTATGGCTAACATCATACCCAAGGATCATTGATCATTACAACTGAAGACCAGACCTTCATGGCTAGACTTTCACTGGGGATAGGAGTGGGAGAGAAGAGTCAAGATGACCAAAGCTCGGAGCAGCCCACAATGAAGAGAATCAAATGTGTATCGCCATCATGTCACCCCAGAGATGGTAGCTTCAGTTAGAGTGAGTTTGGCAGGGATGAAAGAAGACATTTATCATCCAACCTGAAATCTATGTTCTGTTTTTGGATCACACTGCCTTTGGTTGCACAAAATGAACATTTTTCATAAATCTTTAATTATCTTATGTGATTAGTTTGCACAGCAGTTTTATATCAAGTGTTTGGAGGTTAAATGTAAACACCATTTAGGGATCCAACATGTGCCATTTAAATGTTTCTAAGTTCCATTTTTTGACGCTTCTTTCTTTTTTGTTACATTAAAATATTACAAAATGTCAGCAATGAATCTGAGAGTTTCTGGTTGAGATGATCTAGCTGAGTGCCTTTTTATCCAGAGTACCATCTCTGAGTCACCAGTGAAATTTCTTAGAAAACAAAGCCTGCCTGCCCCAAGACTGTTCAGGAGATGAAGATTTGCCAGTGTTCTAAATTGTTCCCTGGGATTCCCACCCCCCCAGTTCTATTTAAGATCCATAGGTGGGTTCTACTTATTTCTCTGGAATCTATACTCCGGGCTCTTTCTGAAGTTCCATAGGCCTGGCTACATTCACTTACAAACATATGCCCTGATCTGGAAGGCCTGGGGCACGTGCAATTGCTTCCAATAGTGTAAGTGAATTCTTTGTCTCTTACCATCCTTATTAAATCAGTCAGGAAGCCAGGCTTGATCCTGTGCCCTCTAAGAGCCATGCAGATCTGACTTCAGAAATCTGTTTCTTTGTCTTTTTCTCTGTCTGTCTCTGTCTTCTCTGTCTGTCTCTCTGTCTGTCTGTCTGTCTGTGTGTGTCTGTGTGTGGGTCTCTCTCTCCCCTTTTTGTTCTCTTCTTCTCTCCCTCTCCCCTCTAATATTCCCTCCTCTCTGTTTGGTTTGGGAGGCAAACCACTCAAAACTTGAACTGCTGATCAACTAATAAGCTTGGTTTGCAAACTTTAGTTCCTATGCACCTAGGACTGGAATGAGGTTTGTGGATTCTCACTCTCAGCCCAGCAACACCTGAGCTTCCTGCTCTCAGGATCCCAGAGCTCTATTTGTTCACAGGGTACTGCTCATAAACCCGGGATGTGTTTGCTGAACTAGAACTGAATGCTGAATGTAAATAGTTCAGCTCTTCTAGGACCCCACCCCACCCCAGGACAGAGGGGCAGCTGACCTCTGGTGATCCAGGAAAAGACTGAGCATTTGTCGATGTGCCTTTGAATCCTGAGGGACAAGACAAGACACAGATGCTGCCTAGAAAAGGATCGACCGCATGTCATCTTTGTGCTTCCAGAGGGTCACAGTACATTAGCATTGGCCTCGGTGCCTCTCAGAGGGACAGAGCATTCTGTCTCCAGATTTCATTCAAATCCTGGACTTACTGTCTGCATATTTGTCACTGAATCATATCCTGTCTTATGAAATCGATGGTCTTGTCTTCTGTTGTTCTATAGATTTATATGAGAGTATCTCATCTCCCTCATTAGATTGTAGGTTCCTCAGGCAGGGACTATAAATTGTTCATCTTTCTGTCTCCAGAGACAAGCACACAGCATGGATTTACTGATTTCAGATCAGAGGAGCAAAAGAGTTCAGGAAGTAACCCGATGTATTTCCTCGTTACTGGTCTTACTTAAAGATCACAGGACCAAAGGCGTGATCTTTATGATTGGTTCATAATTGGCAGAAAGTAGAAGAGCAGCAAGACAAATGACTGAATACACTGTATTGTTAAGGATGTTCTTTGCAAATAACTAATAAGGTTTTGTCCATTATAGGAAATCATCTACAGGCATTTTAGTTCAGCTTTATCAAACTACTTCAGTAATGGAAATAGCAGGAAGAAAAATAGGAATGGCAATTGATGGCAAATGAGGTGAGTGGCTTTGGATTTTTTCTTACTTGAGATCCAGATTAGGTTTAAGTAGATGATTTATTAAATGCTGATGGCCTGAAGAAATAAGCAATTGACAACACAGCTGGTAAGAATGTAAATCAGTATCACGTGGCAGAAATGGAATGAAAACACTTCTATAATCATCTATTCTGATTCTTGGAATTCCACCTGAGGGAATAGTACAATTGGTAAAAATATTAAAAATTTGAAAATATCAGAAACAATAAAAATTTATATCAACAGTACTTTTTTAGGAGTTTGTGGTATGGTTGTACAATACAGCAATATACATCTGTCAAAAAGGCTAAGGGAATTTTTTGCATCTATTTTTTCACTTACAAGTGTCTTAAAAAGTATTTTGAGGGCAGGAGAGAATATGACGTGTAGTTTATTTGCCTTGCATGCTGCCAAGCTGTCCCCAACACTCTGTGTGGTCCCCAAAGCTTCCACTAGGAGCAATTCCTGAGTGCAGAATCAGGAGTAACTCCTTAATGTCACTGTGGCCAATATATTTTTAATTTTAATTTCTAAGACTATATTTATAGTCTACAAGCCTGTTGGTTATAACTGGTAGCAGTTTTACCTGCTAATAGGTTACATAATATTAAAATTATGAGCATCTTTCATTAACTAAAATATAGCATATGGACATAGAATTATGACTACCACATACACGTAGTTTTATAAATATTCTATGAACAGTGCTTTAGAGAAGATTGCATTTGTATTGATATGTACATTTGTTTCTAGATACAGGTACCAAATTTTTTGATAGTATTGTCTAAGAGCTTTAACGTTCTTGCCATTCTGGGAAAATTATTTATAATACTCATCTGTTTATTAGAGGAAAATATATATATATATTTAACATTTTATTATACCACCGTGAGATATACAATTACAACGTTGTTCACGCTTGGGGGTTTCGGTCACAAAGTGTTCCAGCACCCCACCCTCCACCAGTGCCCCTCAACCACCACCCATGTCCCCAATTCCCTCCCCTCCCACATCCTGCGTAAATGGCAGGTTCGAAAGATATATTTTTTAAAAAATTGTTAATTGATCTTTTACTTTTTCACCCACTTAAAGAGAAGACTTTCA
Organism: Cryptotis parvus; assembly: GCA_021461705.1. Classification (NCBI taxonomy): domain Eukaryota; kingdom Metazoa; phylum Chordata; class Mammalia; order Eulipotyphla; family Soricidae; genus Cryptotis; species Cryptotis parvus. The sequence goes on from JAJIBD010025028.1 coordinate 37,109, forward strand.
TCAACATTGTCAAAATGGTAATACTCCCTAGAGCTCTGTACAGATTCAATGCAGTCCCTACAAGGATACCCATGACATTCTTCAAAGAAATTGACCAAACACTCCTGAAATTTGTATGGAACAATAAACCCCCAAAGGATAGCTAAAGCAATCCTTGGGGAAAAAAAAGATGGGAGGCATCACCTTACCCAACTTCAAACTGTACTAAAAGTCAGTAGTAATTAAAAAGCATGGGATTGGAATAAAAACAAACCCGTGGACGGATGGAATAGAATTGAGTATCCTGACACCCAACGTCAAACACATGATCATTTAATCTTTGATAAAGGTGCAAAGAGTCCAAAATGGAGTAAAGAAAGCCTCTTCAACAAGTGGTTTTGGGGAAAACTGGGCAGCGACATGTAAAAAAATGAATTTGGACCTCTGTCTAACACCATGAACAAAACTTAGATCAAAATAGATTAAAGATCTCATTATCAGACTTGAATCCATAAAGTACATTGAAGAAAATATAGGAAAACCCTCTACGACATTGAAGCTAAAGGCATCTTCAAAGGTGAAACATCACTAACAAAGCAACTAGAAGAAAAGATAAACATATGGGACTACATGAAACTAAAGAGCTTCTGCACCTCAAAAGAAACAGTGACTAAGATACAAAGACAATCCACAGAATGGGAAAGAATATTCACCCACTACCCATCTGATAAAGGGTTAATATCCAGGATATATCAGGCACTGGTAGAACTTTACAAGAAGAAAACAAACAACCCCATCAAAACATGGGGAGAAGAAATGAACAGAAACTTCAACAAGGAAGAAATTCGAATGGCCAAAAAAAATGAAAAAATTCTCATCATCACTAATCAGAGAGATGCAAATAAAAACAACAATGAGATACCACTTTACACCACAGAGACTATCACATATTCAAAAGAGCAAGAACAACAAGTGTGGCGCGGAAGTGGGGAAAAGGGGACACTCATCCATTGTTGGTGGGAATGCCGTCTGGTACAGCCTTTCTGGTAAACAATATGGACATTCCTCCAAAGACTAGAAATTGAACTCCCATTTGACCCAGCCATACCACTCCAGGGAATATACCCTGGGAAGCCAAAAATACGCAGTGGAAACACCATCCGTACTTTTATGTTCATAGCAGCATTATTCACAATTGCCAGAATCTGTAAACAACCAGAGTGCCCGAGAATCAATGACTGGATAAAGAAGATTTGGTACATCTACACAATGGAATACTATGCAGCTGTTGGGAAAAATGAAGTTATAAAATTTACCTATAATTGGATGGACATGGAGAAGATTTTGTTGAGTAAAATTAGCCAGGAGGAGAGAGACAGATACAGAATGACTGCATTTATTCGCATGACGTAAATATATATGTACATATTATGATACCAACATCCAAAGTCAAGTGAAACATGTATCAGGAGTTCTTGTCAAAGATGGAAATTATCACACACGCGTGGGAGTCAGAGGCTGGGTTAGACAGAAAATTGAACAGTGTGCTTACAATTGTCGAGGGTACTAATACCAACCTAGAACTGAGCATTAAATACAGGCAAAAAAGATACACATGACAACCCTTTAATGTATGTTCTGTAATCCATAGTCTTGAGGAGAAGGAAAAGAGAAAGAGAGAGAAAGGGAAAGAAATAAAGAACCTGCCATGGAGGTGGGCTGGGGGAGGAGGGAGGGAACTGGGGATGTTGGTGGTGGGAGATGGGCACTGGTGGAGGGATGGGTGCTGCAACACTGTATGATCAAAACCCAAATATGAACTTTTAAATTGTATACCTTTGTAATTGTAAATATCACGGTGGTATAATAAAATACTTATAAAAAAAGAGATAAAGAACCTGCCATAGAGGCAGCCTAGGGGAAGGAATCGTGGACATTGGTGGTGGGAAATGGGCACTGATGGAGGATGGGTGCTGGAACACTGTATGGCGCGAAACCCAAACTTGAACATCTTTGTAATTGTTTGCCTCACGGTGGTATAATAAAATATTCAAAAAAAAAAAAAAGAGAGAAGACTTTCCAAATGGACTGTCCCCAAAAGGAGCCAGGTGAACAAAACATGGCCTTTCTCTCCTCACTAGTTTATGCCATGGTGTGGCCACATGCTTCACATGCTATGGCTCTGTACTCTATTATGTAACCTACAGTGTCTGGTGAAGTGAGTTAGTATGACTGAGCTCTGATGATCTAGAGTACACTTTGTCTAACTGCATAGATGGCCTGATTTTATAGGACAAATGCAAAAAAGGGGACCCTGCTCAGTGAAGGAAAGAACAGACTGACAAAATGGGTGTTTGAGGAGAGAAGATGACTACTCTGATAAAGGGCAAATAAGGAATTGGGACTGGAGCGATTGAACTGGAGGCAGGGAACTTGTGTTTCATGTATCTGACCCAGGTTTGATTCTGGGCACGACATACAGACCCCTGAGCCAACTAGGAGTTATCTTTGAGTGCAAAGCCAGCCATAAGGCCACAGCACCATGGGATGTGGTGTCAAAACCAAAAACACACACACACACACACACACACACACACACACACACACACACTTCTTTTCCTTTCCAAAAAGGAAAGAGTAGGCCTGGAAGAGAAAAATTATATAGAAACCTCGGTTTGTCTTTGTATGACCTGACAGCTGGCTATTTGGGAAAGATGTGACAGTAGGGCTAAGATTGCAGTGCCTAGACCATAGGATTGACCGTAGTGGCTTAGAATAATTCAGAACACAGAGTGCTCACTTACAATGATCAGGGCTTGTTATTTTTTAACACTTTCATTGTATTATATCACTGAAACAACTATAATTAGATGATAACCAGAGTCATTTACATTTATTTAATATGTGATCTTTAAATTCCTAGAATTGTGCAAAATATGATGTTATTATCAGTTAAATTAGCATTCTTACCACTTTCACTCTCAATAACTTTTTAGCTGCCATTATCTGGAATTTTAGTAGCATCTCATCAGTAAAGACACAGTGTGGCTAACCCGTCTGTTCCATTAATAATTTCTTAATTAAATGACATGACAGCTGCACCTCCTTTATCCTTACTACCTTGTCACTCTCTTGCTTTCCGAAGTGTTTTTCCCTAGTCTTAGTCTTGCGTGGACTCCCTCCCCCCCCTTCTTCTGCTTCCTCCCCTCCCCACAGACGGGCTTAGCTCCTTGTGTGGCTCACAAATGAATCTGGAATTTCTTCTCTGATCCTCACCCCGCCCACCCCAATCTGTTCCCTCTCCGTCTTCTTGATGTTAGTTCCATATTCATTCCTCCCCTTCAGAAGCTTTTCTCACTTCTTGCCATCTCCAGTCTCTAGTCCTTTCAGTTGTTTTGGGTTTTTTTTTCTGCTGAGCTCTCATTTCTCCCCCAAACAATTTAATCAATCAAGCTGCTTCTTTCCTTTTCTATTTTTCTACATAATTGACCTTATGTTCTCTGTGCCCCAGATATTGATGGGCCAAGGATGCAGCTCAGCTGGTAAAGCGCATACACGCATCGGCAAGACCCTGGGTTCCAGCCTCAGCACCATATGTCTTCCCCACCCCCCAGTACTGTCCGGGGAACCGGCAGGTGTGGCCCCACAACAGAAAAGACAACAATAATCTGTTCTTACACAAAATGAGTGTGGAGTCCGAGACACATAGTTCTTATCCAAAGAGACTAAATGAGTGTCAGCTTCACCAGGGAAAATCCTTATCACCTCAGAGCTGTCAGCCTCATAAAGCACCCGGCTGCAACCACTGCAGCATGTATGGCTTCAGCTCCAAATATCTTTCCCTGCTGATTTTTTTTCTCAGTGAGAAATGAAAACTGTAAAGTTGGTAACAAGGAGGCTTCTTGATAAGAAAATAGAATACCTAGGAGAATACATCTTTCTTTTGGCTTTTTGTTGTGGGGTACACACTAGGTGATGCTCGGGGCTGTCTCCTGTTCAGGGCCACTTTGGTGGAGCTCCAGGGGTCATATCTTTGCTGGGGATTAAACCGTGGTTGGCTGTGTGCAAAGGAGGCGCTCTTGTCTCTCCAACTCCAATAATGTATTTTTTATTATTATTATTTCTTACTTTCTTTTTTAAAAAATATTTTAGTATATGACCACGAGATATACAATTACAAAGACGCTCATGTCTGGGTCTCAGTCATACAGTGTTCCAGCACTCATCCCTCCACCAGTGCCCATTTCCCACCACCAATGTCCCCCAATTCCTCCCCCTCCCCCAGTCTGCCTCTATGGCAGGTTCCCTATCTCCTCTCTCTCTCTCTCTCTCTCTCTCTCTCTCTCTCTCTCTCTTCCTTCTATTACACATTGTGGCTTGCATTCATACATTTAGAGGTTGTCATATATATCGTTTTGCCTATATTCAATGCTCAGTTCTAGGCTGGTATTAGTATTTTCAACGATTATTAGCACACTGTTCCCTTCTCTGTCTTAATCTCTGACTCCCACACATTTGTTGTATCAACAGATTCTGCCTGTCGCCAAGACCTCCTGGTTCATGTTTTGCCTGACCCTGGATATTGGTAACAAAATACTAACCCAAATAATGTATTTTTTTTAAGTTGTGTCTCTTCCAGGATGGACTTTAACTGGAAGCCTAATACTAGGCTGTCGCTGTTCTGAAGTTTTTACACTTGTTGATAAATGAATAAGCTATAAACTTTTAAAAGAATAACAACACCAAAATTAAGATTGCCTTTGATTGGAGAATAAAAAGGGTCCAGTCCTGGTACCGCCTATGCTACCCTGAGCATTGCCAAGCCCACTCCTGAACACAGGATTTGAGATGGTCCCTGAACACCACTGGATACAGCCCATACTGGACACTTCTCCCCACCACAAAAAAAAAAAAGAAAGAAAGAAAAGTAACTTGGGTTTCAGAATTTTTTCTCCCAGACTGACTTACTCTTTTGAAATCATGTGCATGTAAGCAGAGATGGAACTGGAAGAGGCCTGAGCAGTCAGTGGTTTTATTGAGCAGGACTATGAGGAAGCAGAGTTAATGGAGCAACAACAGTATCCACTAGACACTTGTGACGATTCTAATTTAAATTAAGTAGATTCACAACAAGGAAATGTAGTGTCCCTTCCTCTCCTGGCCACGTTGCAGCTGTTCTGCAGCTTCCATTACTTCTGGCAGCCTTATTGGACGGCACCACCACATGACTCCACGCAGGAGTCACATACACAGGCCGGCAGTCCCGATTTCTGTTCCTGGCCCAGACCGCCAAGTAGTTATTTCCATTTAAAGAACAAAAAGGAATGTTAAGCCTTTGGACCATACAAGATTGAGGTTCAGAAATCTAGAACTCAGTTTTCCCATAAATGGAAGACTTCAGTACCCTGCAATAAGATTTTGTCATGTTGTCTGGAAATATTAGTAACCTGAGAGGGCATGTACCAAAAGAAATGAATTAAATACAAATTCATATAACTGGTCACTCATGAAAATGTGCTTTTCAGTGTCCAGAGCATTTCACAGCTGCTGTCATTGGCATGGCTCATTACTTCATCTTGCAGAGGAAACGACAGTTCCAAGAAATTTGGATTTGTTCAATGCCACACTTCTTTTGAAGTAGGACAGAACTTAAGTCTGCTCTAAATCTATGATCTTTTCATCATGTTGAAAAGTACCAGAAATCTTGACTTCTTTTATTTTTAATATTAGGAACATTCTATAAACCAGGTGTTGGGCCAGTGTGCATGCATTATCCGTATAACCTCCAGACTGAGCTTTAGTCCTAAATACACAGCGAAGTTCTTTGACTTCTGCCTTTGCAAATCCAAGGAGTTCTCAAACTTACACCAAGATAACATTGCAAACACCTAGACAAGAGTCCATCATTTGTCAAGCTGTAGAAGAGAAATAGAGATATATTTTATTAGTAGTAGTATACCACCGTGAGATTACAAAGATGTTCATGATTGTGTTTCAGTCATACAGTGTTCCAGCACCCGTCCCTCCCATCACGAATGTGGTTTTGGTTTTAAGGAGGGTTCTCTGGATTTTTGATGGATGGGAAGAAAAAACTGAAAGGCCAGAAAGACTTGGGTTTTTATATTAGCAGCAAGACAGGTATGTTCTTTACTTGGTAGACTGTTTGCTTAAAAATACAAATCAGATAAGGGTGTCTATCTGTTTTGTTCAAATTCTTCAGTTGACCTCCTCTTGACCTTAGAGCAACTCCTTCAATCTCTCAACTCATCCTACAAAATGCTGTATCACCTTGGGCCTCTCTCCAGATTCTTTCCTTGCCCTGCACCTTTGTTACTGGGCCCTGGCCCCAGGGGTCTCCTTCCTGCTCTCCTAGTCCTGCTTTTCTGTGCTCTCCTTGGTCTCTGCTCCTGTTTCTCTACCCAGAAAGTTCTTACTGAGCTCCATCCACAGTTTCTCACTCTCTTCTCTAATTGTGACTGGTCTTAGTTTAAAGGTGTTTCCCTGTACTCCATCAAAATATCCCACCCCAAAGAGAAGAGTGATTCAGTGTGTCGTGGGCTCCTGCCCAATTTGGGAAATTGAACAGAAAAATGGAACTCAAATTCACTTGATTTTGAAGTGATAATCTTCAACACTATTAGCCTTGTATTCTGACATAAAGGTAAAGTTACCTTTTATATTTAGTTTTGGGATATACTCAGTGGTGCTCAGAACTTACTCCTGGCTGAGCATTCAGGGATCTCTCCTAGCAGGACTTATCAGACCATATGGGGTGTCCGGGATTGAACTCCAGTCAGCTGTGAGGAACAAAAGAACCTAGCCTACTATACTATCTCTACCCCAAAGAAGTTCTTTAAAAGAGAAAGATGAGGAGCCAGAGCCATAGTACAGCAGGTATGATGCTTACCTTGCATGTGGCTGATAGTACCCCATCATCCCATATGATTCTCTGAGCACCACCAAGAGCAATTCCTGAGGTCAGAGACAGGAGCAAGGCCTGAGCATCACCAGGTGTGGCCCAAACAGCTCCCACCAAAAAAAAATACTAAAAAGAGAAAAACTAAGGTAAATTTTCCTGAGTTCATAATCTTTGTATTTAGTTGTTCTAGAAATTATATTTCATATCTAGTGTGTTCTCACAACTCTGGTATTCTTACAATGAATTATACAAGAATCCTTATGAGGAATGACACTTTGTACAAGGACACTTCATGTTGAATTCTGATCCCACCCACAGTAGATAAATAAAAATAGACACAAGCCTTGTGCATTTTGGACCACCAATGTGAAACTTGGCCTTTCATTTACCGTGCTCATTAGATAGAGACTTCTGGTCTTATAAGGTATCAAATACAACCATACAATCACGTAGTTTGTTTTCAACTTTTAGATCTGGATTAATTAATAAAAAAGATCTTAAATCTCACTTTTGAGCAGACATCTGAGAATACTGTAATAAAATGGTAATTTTCATAATGAACGTGAACCTCTATTCAGCAGATCTAATGGAGGCATCTCATCACTCTAATTTAGGTATATGGTGGCCTATCCACATGGTATAGCTGGGAAAGGTGAGAAAGTTGCCACTTTGGCTCTATTACTTAGCACTTTGGTGGCATTAGATAGCCCACTGAACCTCCGAAGACTTTTTGCTTTCTCATCCAAGAAACAAAAAGTGTTTCAAGAGTTGGGCTAATATCATGTCTGTGAGTATATCACAAATATTAAATGGAAAAATATAGTAAAGAAACTAACAAATGATTAAAATAAGGACCAAAAGAGCTCCAACTTTGCTGCTAATACTACCTTATCAGTAAATATTAGGATGGCTTTTCTCTTCATTTTGTTCCTATAGTGAATTGTTAATAAAATAGATGTAACTGAAACAAACCTATCACGTCTTAGGTTCCTATATTTCTCTTGCTATGGTAAGGGCTGCACCCTGTGACTGAAGAGGCAGCGACATAAAGCCCTATAAAGGAGTGCGGATCAAGGGAGGAATCCCTTAGACTTTCTTAGACTCTCAGATGCCTTCCCCCTTCCAGCTCTCCCCTGCTTTCCGTCTCTGCTCTCTGACTGCCACTTCCCAGGACAGAAGCATTTTATAATCACAGTAATAAGCTAGATTTGTCTGACATTTTATTTGGATGGAAATCCAAATTATTTAACAAGTAAATGTCATCTCCTTTTTAAGGACTGAAGAAACTGGCCAGTGAGCAGCCAACGCTCCCGGAAATGCACATGGCTGCTGAGTGACAGAAGCAAAAGGAAAACACTGAATCTTCTGCTGCTATCATCAAGGATCCATGAACAAAGCCACTGTTCTCTCTCCACAAAAATAACCCCCACAGGAACGGAGAAACCCCTTTCCCGCGGCTGTGAAGGAGCAGGACGGAAATGAGTGGGCGCTTAATCACTCTTCCCTCTGTGCTGAGTTTCCTGACCCTTCTTCCTCCCGGTACTCTCCAAGAATTGCAGGAAATCGGATCTCTAATATGGAAAAAATAACATTTAGAAAAGAACATGGCAAACAGTTCCACCGGGGTTCATTTTTCTAACACATTGATTGAATTTGGGGGAAGGGGGGACATTGTCTCAGAAGAAAGAGCAGGTTTGAACCTGGGAAAACTTTGCCTGGGAACTTGACTGGGATTCTGCATCAGAAGTATCTGAGCTGGGCACTTGCTATAAGTGAACTTGGAGAAGGAAAACAGGAATGCTGTATATGACCTGAGTGGGGTTCCTGCCCATTGTTTTGTATTCCCTGTGAGCACCATGTCCAAGCACTCAGATTAGATTCAAATCTAGGAAACTCTCCCTTGAAATATTTATACTTCCTATTAGTGATGATAATGACTGCCAGCATTTACTCAGCATGTGTTATGAACTTTCACATATTAATTGCATAACTACAATAATTTTGGGTTCACAGTCATCAGTGCTCAGAGTTTATTCCTGTCTCTGTGTTCAGGGATCACTCCTGATGGGGCCTAGAGGATTACAGGCACTGATGGGAACTGAACCAAGGTTTGCCATATGCAAGGTCAGTGCCTTACCCACTAAACTATCTCTCATTTACTTGTGCACAATTCTTAAAATGTTCCTCAAGGAAGCACAGAGGACAGTCAACATGGGAATCCTTCAGAATTAACATTCAGTTGTGTTTCACAGAGCATTTACACGTATCTTTAAATAGAAGAACTTTCCACATTTTTGAAACTCACACCACACATAAAGAGCAAGATGACTTAGAAAGATTAGACACGAAAGATGGAAAGAACCAATTTCTCTATTAGGCTTTGTAAGTAGTTCTCGGCAGTAGCTATGAATTAAAGTTTTTAAATCAGTGTGATGTCTTCAACCTGAGTTTTGCAAAGGAAAGAAGCCACATGTTATTCATGGATGCAGCATTCTATTAGAGAAAATAGCCTACATATCAAGAGGAATTCTCTTTCAGAGATGTTGCAATATAGATAATAAAGATTTTCCTTAATTTGTTAAAAAGTGCCTATTCAATGTAGAGACCATATCTGCCTGTTACCATTTTCATATCCAGAGACTAGTACAGAGATGAGTGAATACAAAAAGTCTTAGGAAGTTTTTGTTTTATGAATGAAAATATGAACACTATCCACCACCATTCCAATTCTTTTGCTTTTCTATAATTTTTGAATCAGTATATCAGGAAATTATATTATCACAGAATTCAAGAATGGCAAAGGGCTGAGTCATAAAAAACTCTCTACTTTTTAGGCATAAAAATGAACCTGTCACATAGTATTGTGGGAATGCAAATTGATGTGATCTCCATGGGAAATAGTATAGAGAGTTCTTGACAGACTAAAAATAGTTCTACCACAGAATCCAGCCAGTCCACTCCCTATTTTCTAAGTGAAGAACATAAAAATATTAATTAAAAAAATTTCCCCTCAACATTGACAGCAATTTTATCTAAAAGAGTCAAAGTGTGGAGTCAACTTAAATGCCCATCAACGGATACCTGGTTAAAGAATATGTATTCTCAGCTGAATACTACTCAGCTATTCAAAAAAGATAAAATCTTGCCTTTGGTGAAAACATGGGTAGAACATGAGGTCATTATGCTAAGAGAAGTAAGTCAGAGAGTGAAAAAGCAATTACTGGATGGATTTTTCTGATAGGATATAAATAAAAACCACACACATGCACCAATAATTCACACAAAGAATAACCTCTAAACTCTGAAACTATGCTGGGAACTAGAAAAGAAGGGAAATGGGCGTCAAAGGTGGAAGGGGTGACACTGACTCTTTGGTGAAGGGTATCGTGAGGCTCATGTATTGTCTGTAAAAGCTCAGTATTGTTTATAAAACTGACTGAGTTTTATAAAACTCTGAGTAGAGTTAAAGTTTACAGTATAAACTTTAACACAAAGCATTCCTACACCCAACCTTCACCAAAGTACCCATGGTCCCCTATTAGGGTCCCTGTGTCACCTCAAGTCCGATGCCTTTATCTTCCTTCCCTAATATCTAGTAACAATTGGTTTTGTATTCCAATGCCTAGTGTTTGACATTGTTTAGTATTGTCTATTCTCTTGGTTTGTCTCTGTCCATAAGCTTATCTGGTATGTGCTCTTCTCCCTCTCCTTATAACACACTACCCTCCAATTCTATCCACATTGCAACAAACTCTATGATTTCATCTTCTTCATATAGCTGCATAGTATTCCACCAAGGGTTTTACACAAATTGAAGCTGTTCTGAGAACATCCATATTGTAGTGTAAACTAATGAAAAATCAACGAGATTTTATCACATAAGAGAAAAATCATGTCCCCTATAGGTCAACTGATTTCCCTTGAGTTTCACACCTCACCAAAAGTATAATTAGAGCAAAGAAAATGTTCCTGACTCTCATCCACTGTCCTTTCTGCTTGGATTCTGGGCTGCCTCACCCTTGAACTCATAATGAAGAATCTTCCAGTGATTCAATCATGTATCATTTTCTCTCATTACTGTGGCTTCCCTCTAGGTTCCCATGGAATTCTTCTGTAAGAAGCTCAGATTTATACATACCCCATCCAAATCTTTTGAAAGATAATATAGCAGATATGTGTAGGAAGACAATTATATTAAAATTTTTATTAAATTTTATTAAAGTATATTAAAATTTATCAACATGAGAAAATAAAACTATTTTGGGGCAGTATTATATATTCTGAGCTATTTAACCCCAAGATGCAGAGATAAACTTTTATCTCCTGATCATCCTGAAGAAGGGTAACTAGCTGACCACAGTTTTCTCTTTGCCTATGGCCCACTCTCAGCTCTGGAAGGACAAATGCCTTAGGTCTGCCTCTTGTTCCCACCAGCCATAGTTAATTCAGTCAGGGATGAGCCACAGACCTGAACTTGGCCAATTAAATTCTTCCCAAGAGAAATTAGAATTGGGACCCTGAGAATGTGCCAGTTGCTGTGGGGAGCCAGGTGACAGGTCTCATGGAGTCTAACTAATGAAGTTGTTCAAGGGCAGTTGGGAAGGAATGTTGGGCCATGTGCACTGGATGAGAAAGCAAAGAAGCTTGTTTGTGGAAAGAAGCAAAAGGTAAAGTAAGCCTGGTAAAACAGACCTGAATAGGCAAGAGAGTGAGAGAAAAAGAGAGAGGTGAAAGAGAAATTTTCCACAACAGGTTTTCATAAAAACCTTTTGTATATTTGTATTGATCTCTTTAACCTGATTCAATTGTAGCCATTTCCTTTTTTTTTCACAAAGAGAGGTTGACGTCTGTGTTAGGGAAACCGATTGAAAAGGGAAAAAATGCTTTATAAGAAACGGGTAAATTGGTACTGGGAAGAGAAAAAACACCTTTATAAATGAAGGCAAGCAGAAGAGATGAGACTGCAGAAACAGGGAGAGGAGAGAAGAAAGACACAGTGTATTCTAGCGAGTGAGGGAGCAAGCTAGCACAGCAAAGCAGAGGGCAGCTGGGTGGCAAGTGCTGCCTTCCAGATACCCCACTGCCTTGGGGCCTTGCCAGCTTCATTTTCCATCCCCAAGAGCCAATCAACTGCCCATGTTGACTGCACAGGGAGAGCAGCAAGGGGATTTAATAATGGTTGGCAAATGTCAAATTACATTGAATCTAAACCAAATTCCAGACATTTAGAGCCACGTAGTCATTAACAATCAATTAGTGCACTTGCTTTTCAGTCAAAGCATTTTTTTTAATAGCCTCTCCTTCCTCTGACAAGAAAACACTTGCTTTGCTGCTTTTTCCCCTGGGCAACGGATCAAGACCTCCCTCCTTGAGTTTCCAGGGAAGGAGCCATTAGGACCTTCTGGTTGCCTTTCCTCCTTTGCTACCCCAACAGCACTTCCCAGCATGGGGGGAAAGGTTAAGTGGTGTTTCTATATCCCATACTACCTTCAAGAGCTAAGGAAAAAGAAATTGGAAGCTTTTTTTCTGGGGCATAGTGAAGTAATAAAAGGTAAAGGGATGTAGAGAATCACTAAAACCTTTTCAATGGCTGGAAGAAAGAGTCTTTGGACTCCTGCACATTGAGGACTGATGCGCAGCAATTACTCGAGGAGGCATTAGGTGAACTCATTTCACCTCTAATGGCCCGGGCTCTGATACAGCAGGATTAGATTCCAGCAACAGAGCCGTAAACATTTACCACAAAACAAGCCGTTGCTCTATTGATTGTCAAGTATCTGCTTCATCCTTCCCTTCCCAAATGAGCTCAGATTTATGGCAATTCCCTTCCTGTTCTCCGAGCCAATCCCCTCATCTCGTGGGGTACTGCAGGTCAGAGGAAGGAGATAAGAGGGACGCTGTGTGGGAACATTTTCAGGAAGAGCTTTCATAATCATTTTGAAAATTCCTCTCTTGCCCCTCTTCCCCCTTGCTGGGTCTTCCCTGGGCCTATTTTTTAGAACACTTCTCTCAGAACAGAGAAAAGCCCATGGATGTTCCAACTGTGACATGGATTTCTTCTTCCAATTGGGTTGATAAAATCTGAATGTAAAACTCGCCTTAGTTGAGAATGTTGTTGACAAACAGCAGACTTTTATGGGGTCCCTCCAAGCTCTGAATCCCTGAGAACTTCGACTGATTCAAACAGTGTGAGGGCAACAGGAAGGAAGCAAATATTTGAAAACTGCTCAGAACTGGACGTGTAGAGTGGAGTCTTCAGGGACTCAGAAGCTTAGACAGGATCCAGACATGGTCTCATGGACGAATGAGTTGAGTCCCTGATTCTTGGTAACTGTCTTCTGCACCAACGTCAGCTAAGAACCTCAACCAGAGATCTATCATCTCTGCCACGGTCACAAACTGCCAAGGACAAATGAGAAAATGGACCAAAAGCAACAAAGCAGAAGCTCTTTATCCCCAAGTGATCTCTCCAGGAAAGGTTCCTCCCAGGATACATTCATCGGAGGGGCATGGGACTGTCTCTCATTAGGCACTTCCTTAGAGGTCTTCTGGTGGTACCTGGTGACCAGGTTGTTCTCTCTGGAACAGATGCTAAATTCATATTAGACATCATAAATAGACACCATCCTCCAAGAAATTTTTAATACATATAAAATATATTTGGGAGGCAAGGCAGAAGATGACTCAAAGGACTGGAACAATGCTTTGTATACAGGAGTCCTAGGTTCAATCCCTGGCACCACATGGTCCTCTGGAAGTCCCTGACAGTAATCCAGAATGCATGTTCTCACCTTCCCCCTGACATATATTTTAAAGATTAAAATCTGTGTGATACTTATTTGCTGTTTTAAGTGTTTGTTCTGCTTCATATGAGTATTTGCAGGTACTGAGGTGCTCCCCAAAATGACCTTGACCTCTCAGAGTCATTGTTAAGTGCACTGTTAAGTGCAGGTGTGAAGGTCCTATTCACTCCCCCAAATATGATTCATGTCTGGAAAGAGATTCAGAAAAAAAGACATTAGAAATAACAGAGAGAGAATGATAGCAAAGGCAGGGATATATATATGCCAGTGCTAAAACTCGTCTTGCCTTACATGTATGAGGCAGGCCTTGAGTTCAATTCTAAGCGCTACAAAACCAAAACTAAATAAAGCCCTTGATGCTCCACAGGTAGTCACCAGCCCCAGTTTAAGGAACAATGCACAGAGAGGCTTCTCCTTGTACGTTTGATAAGAAGTCAGTTTCTATTCGGAAAGTAATTACATCACTAAGTCAAAGATCACCTATATTAGGGAGATTTATATTTGACATCTTATAATCCCAACTCTAGGATTCATCAAACTATTTTATTATCCTATTGTTTTAGCTCATGAATTTTATTAAAAATGCTGAGGTGGCTAAGTGTGTGGAACACCTCACACAACACATATATCCCAAGAGAGTGACCTGGTTGATCAGAGGCTTGACCAGTGAGGCTTAACCAGTAAGGATGTGTTGGAATTTTTCATGTCATCCTTGCATTTTTCTCTTTCTAAATATACTCCTGGAAAACCATAAAAAATAAACCCAAAAATCCTCTCTGATCAGGACTATGCTGGCAAATGGACACATCCCAATCAGGAGATGGTTGTCTTATAAATGTACAGAGATGGAGGAGAGTAAGATGGAGACTTGAGAAGAATACAACAGCTTGTGAGGGGCCCCATCCCCTACAAGAGGGCTATTCAATATGAGTTGGGGGCAGTTCCATGCAGTGATTTTTACAGAATATGGGAAGTGAAAAGGAGAGAGGAAGGAAATATGAGGAAAGAGAAAAGGGATAAGAAATGAAAATGAACAATTAAGAACAAAAGACATTCAAAGTTCACAGAACCAAAGAGAGAATTCAAATATGAGGTATTTATTGTCATCGTATACTACATACATTGAAGTGGCCAGGTATTTTTTTTAGCGGGGTGTGAGATATTTTTGTTAACATTTTGGCACCCAGTCAATTAATGTAAAGTATCAGATCGAAAATCTTTCCATCTTGGCTTCCCTGAGTTTATAGGAGCCCATAAATAAGATCAGGGGTTTATTTCTCAGAGCCTAGACTCTTGAAAAGCAATCCCATAATCCCACCCCATAATCTGGGTATTCTTTAGGAAAGTCTGCAAATTTGACCATAATGTATTACGTGGAAAACATACATTTATTTGGCTTTCCTGTTATGCAGAGCCACAGTACATCCTTACGTTCTCAAGTGTATGCCCATCTTTAAAAAAGGGAACTTGTCCTGCTCACAAAACAAATATCCCAGACGTTGCATAGAGGGATAAAAACAAGCACAATAGCTGGAGCCATCATTGTCATTATTAATAGAAGCCACGGATTGGCTGGCAGCTCTTTCCTGTAGTAACTCTGAAGACCCAGGTTTCACAGACTCACTTTGATTATGTTAGAAATATTGCCAGAAACAAATATTGCTCAGTCTCCTGATGAGGTTGTTTGCTATCTTGTGGCTCCTCGTGATGGAAATCTACTGTCAATTTCCTGCTCCATACCTCTTCCTGGAAAGACCACTTCCTTCCTTCCTTCCTTCCTTCCTTCCTTCCTTCCTTCCTTCCTTCCTTCCTTCCTTCCTTCCTTCCTTCCTTCCCTTCCTCCCTCCCTCCCTCCCTCCCTCCCTCCCTCCCTCCCTCCCTCCCTTCTTCCTTCCTTCCTTCCTTCCTTCCTTCCTTCCTTCCTTCCTTCCTTCCTTCCTTCCTTTCCTTCCCCTCCCTCCCTCCCTCCCTCCCTCCCTCCCGCCTTCGTTCCTTCCTTCCTTCCCATCTCGCTCATCCTTCTTTCCCTTAAAAACCTTTACTTAGGCCCCAAATTAGAGTACAGAGGGTAAAACATTTATATTGTTTTCCATCAAGCTTGGTTTAAACCCCAGCACCACAGATTCCCTGGGGTCCATCAGGAATGATCCCTACGCACAGAGCCAGGAGTAAGCCCAGAGCAGCGCTGCTTGTGACTCACTCCCCAACCCTCACCCCTCCGCCCTCCACATGTCTCCCTGAAAATACTCAAGCAAACAATAACAACAAATACTTTTTCAGGCCGAAGAGATGGTAAAATGGGCCAGTGCTTTCCTTGCATGCAGATGACCTTCTGAGCCCACGGGACAGATCCCTGAGCTTAGAGATAGGAGTTCATTTTAAACAGCTGTGTGTGGTTCAAAAACAAAAAATTAAACAATCAGAAGAACCCTTTTCTTGTGAAAGTGTGAAGTAAGACTCATTCACATTAAAGTATATGCAATGAATAAAATCACCTCTTCCAATTGTTATTTAATAATAGGGAAGCTTTGAAACATAAAAACAAATATTTCATGGTGGCAAATCAGGTATCTAGAAACTGGTTAGAAAAGTCTTTGTGTATGGAGCCAGAGAGATAGTCCAGAGGGTAGGGCGTTTGCCTTGCATGCAGCCGGCCCATGCCGGCCTGGGTTCGATCACTGGCATCCCATATGGTCCCCCGAGCACCGTCAGGAGTAATTCCTGAGTGCAGAGCCAGGAGAAACCCCTGAGCATTGCTAGGTGTGACCCAAAAAAAGCAAAAAAAAAAAGTCTTTGTGGGACTGAGTTGAATAAAAACATGCAGAAAATAGAGCGTGGCCATCGTATCATGTCTAGACACACATAAGCTTGAAACCAGATCTCATAGCATAGACTAGTTTCTAGGCTCTGAATATTGATGGGAAGACTGAAGGAAAGGAAAACTTCCTTCATGGGTCTATACCCAATATTTATGACTCCAGTTCCAGAATAACAGTGTGACCTGGCCCTTCATCCACTGTGAGTGCCTGTCCCTTCAGAAGATAGGAAAGCAAAATGGAGCATATATGCCCATCTCACTCAAGGCCACATTAGTTTCCTCCTAAGAGACCTCCGGTCCTTAAGTAACTTCCCAGTCATCAAATCAGTCTTTATTAAATTTTCACATGCACTTAGTTTTAGATTCAATTTGAAATGCTCTCTGAGGAGAGTCATATGGACTAAATAATTAGCTAAAGGAAAAAGGCACAGCATGGATTTTAGAGTCTTCAGAACCGCCTGCAGTTGGTGCTGATTTTCAGGGAATTGAAAGGTGAGCATTTTTGAGTTATGTATTTATTTTTATTTTCATTTAAAGGGAAAATAGTCAAAGCAGTGATTTCAGGAACATTGTGACATAGAGCAATGTAGGAAAGATATTTAAGGTTTATAAAAATGAATTAAGGAAAATATTAAGAAACTAATAGTGCAAGAATATCACAAGAATTTTGACTCATGTGATGAACTTTAAGAAACATTGCCAAGATCAGTCAAGTGTTAGTACCAATAAACAACTCTGACTCCTGTTGCACAAAGAATGTGCTGTTTGACCTTGGGCAATATGCAACCTAAGATTCAGTTGACTTGAGTGCAGGGATTGGAATGAAGATCTCCAAGATTCTTCCAATTCCAGCATGTGATGATTTATCTTCTGTGATTAATGAGGAAGAAATGGAGAAAGTAATCAGTGTTGTCAAAGGTGATGTCATGACTAGACACACATAAGCATCCAGTTAGCTACTGTACCCAGAAGAAGAGATGTAAAGAGAAAAGCTCACTGTGTTGAGTCAGGGAACCTATACCCAATCCCGGTGACTTATTGCATCCCGTAGACATTCATAGTTATGTGCCCTCTTGAACCTAATTTCTCTATTTGTGAGGACAAAAGGTCACGGTGGTGAATGACACCTATTCATTGCTGTGCAGTCTTGTCAGACAGCTCAGATACAGTATAAGTGAAGTGAAGCATTCCATGAAAACAAAAAATGCTCTTCTCTCCTTTCTTGTAACTTCTTTTGTAGCTTTTTTTAAATTCTAAATAAACTGCATGGCCGTATATATGATTGACATGTGCAGTTATAAAACTGATATGATCAGGCAGAATTTCCTTTTTTAAAAGCAGTAGTTTATGTCAACCAGTCAATGATGATAACTGTTAATCGTTCAGATAGTACGTTTAATGTTGAATTAATCATGAGTTGCCGTATCATGGATAATCCAGAAAATCATGGTCTTGCTTTAGCTAAAAGTTTTAACCATCTCCTCTTCTAAACCTAAATCATAGGTGGAAGATGAGCTAGATGGACTAAATTATTTATCATTTCCACCGAGCTCTGCTTTTTATGAAGTTCCTTTCCATTAGCCCAGAATTCCCAACTGGATCTGAAATCTCAGCTAACAGCTCTCACAAAGCTTATGCCATTGTTTTCTCTTGGGATACCCAGGTTACACTTTCAGACTAGTGCCTACTGAGTCTGGATTACAGGTATTCTATACTTACTAGGCTTCCAAGCTTGCTTCTCTGAACTGCTGGTTGACAAGAACATTGCTGGAAGGTGACATATAAAGCCTGAAACTTTCAAATAGGGCGGACCCAGATTAAAAAAGCAGAATCATGCAAGATAAAGTATGGAGTTATTTCATGTGAAATAAGCTCTCGAGTCATCTCTGGATTTCAATTATGTTACAGCAACAAAACAGTCAATAGGTTTTGAAGTTGGAAATGTCATATTTTATCTATTTATTTATTTATTTATTTATTTATATTTTTGTTTTTTTTGGGTCACACCCAGTGATGCTCAGTGGTTACTCCTGGCTCTGCACTCAGGAATTACTCCTGGCGGTGCTCGGGGGACCATATGGGATGCCCTATCCGCTGGACTATCACCCTCGCCCCAGGAAATATTATATTTTAAACAAGATCATGCCAACTACAAAAACTTCAGTTGTCCACAATATTTATTTATGCAAATAATTTCCTTATAACAAATATATAGAACTTACCATCCTGTCTTCAATACTGCCATACAGATAAATCCTCTATCTGATGTCTGATTTCATACCCTTTCACAAATAACACTTTTTAGTTACAAAATAATAAGCTTTGTTTTGGTAATACTGCAAATCTATCTCATCTTCCTCATACAAGAAATTTCAAGGCAAATGACCTTGGTTATGAGAATTTAATTGATCATCAAGTTAAAGAACATCTGAAGGACCAGGGTCTGACAGCCACGCTTGCAGAGTTGGGTCCAGCTTGTTTCACTGAAGCACCCCCTCAGTCACTATTGGGATGCTCTACTGCCCAGCTTACCAGTCAGCTCCAGAGAGGTTGTGGCACATGTGCATAATTTTCAGAAATATTTTCCTGGTCCCTGACGTACTGAGTTGCTCTCCTTACCTTAAATTCAATTAAGTGACCACACTAACTATTCTTCCAAACCCACTGCTACTCTACTTTCCTGTTCAAAGCTTTGCCACCATGTTGGCATCACCATGATTGTAAACATACCGGTTGTTTCTGTTTCAAGCTTTCACTTTTCTTTGGGGAGTCAGTGTTCAAGGAATACTGGGAATATATACAAGCAATTGGATTCTCAACCTTTCTCCTTACCTGGTTATGTTTTCCTAGAATTACGTAGGAGAGATTGTAGTCAGTGTTCTTTTTTAGTTCAAAGAATGGTCTCTAGACCTTTTACCTGCTGCTTCCTGGTGCTTTTGGCAAATTCTATCTGCTTCTCCTTCCTTGTTCTTTGTGCAGCCAATCAAATTTCTCCATTCTGCTTGGAGACCTCTTCACCACTCTGTTATCAACCGCTCTTTCTAAACTGAGCCCCTCTCACCCCTCATTAAATTCTTCCCTCTAACCTTTCTCATTCTTTCTCCACAAATACTCCAGGAGTCTTTCCAAAATACTCCCTAGGCACCCTATCCCAGAACAAACTCCCTTTCCTAAAAAAAAAAAAAAAAAAACAAATAAAAACCCCACATTTCCGGTAGACCTCTCCTAGTCCCCCAAATAATATCCCATAATTCACCTCGTTCTGAAATATTGCTTTTCATAATCTCCAACCATTTACTCCCTACCACGCCTCAAATAAAACTGCCTTCAATGTTCCTTCTTTGGGCATTGAGCTACCTCGCTGAGACAGTAAAACACACACACACACACACACACACACACACACACACACACACACAGCCAACTTCCCAAACAAAGAAATGTCCTAATACAATTTTTCACCTTCTCTTTCTTTGAGAAAGAAAACTCTTGTGATGAATATATAGATTCACTGGTATGTAAGGATTTTTTTTTTCTTCCTGGGAAATGAGCTAAGGAGAAATATAGTAAAACATTCCGAGGCCAAACACATTCTACTGTTTATTACACATATTACATTCTTAAATAAAAATGCGTCACATAACATTTTTTGCATAGATATCTTACAATATACCAATTTAAAAAAGAATTATGAAACAGACCAGTAACAAAAAATAAATTTTTTCTTCATTAATAATTTTGTAACATGAACATACCACCATCATATAATACAAATAATAGTTTGAAATCTTAAGACTTTTGTACAGCAAAAAAAAACTTGACAAAGTAATATATTTATATATATATATAAAAAGCTTAAAAAAAATAAAATGTCAAAAAAGGCATAACCGAGGGCTATAAGACTGGGTACTTCTGTGATATATTATAAATACCAGAGAAGGCCTGAGAGAATGTGACGGGAGGTGGGGAAGGGGGGGCTGGGAGTAGGGCTCTCCAAACACACTTGTTAGACACATCTGTGGCAAAAAACAAAATGTATAGTGCAAAAATAAATTTCCTCACGCCAACTGTTAGGAGAATGGAGAATTGAAAGAAAAGTGGTAGTGGCCGGGAAATTTGATGGCGGGTGTTGGGGGAAGCGGGGAGGGTACGAAATGACAGAAGCCTGGGGGAATTTGGGGAAAGGAAGGGGAGGCTTCAAAAACATGAAACATTTATTTTTGCCTCTGTGTTAGCAAGATCTTGGCCATAACAGGTGTATTTTTTCCCCCTGGAATGAAGCAGAAGTGAAACGTAAGGGAAATGAAATGAAGTCTCGGTATAGACAGGAAATGCATGCGGGGGTGGGGAGGGGTTGAGAACCAGCCAACAAGCCCCAAAGCCTTTCTGGACTTAGATCTGCAGAAATCCTCTGCCTCCAGTCCCAAAGGCCTAGGATTAAAATGTCCCCTCTTCCCACCCCTAACCCCCTCCTCTCTGTGGAACTCCCGTGTGGTGTCAGTATACTGGCGATTAGAAGCATACATCCCCCAAAGATATTAGGCACTGGTGGCTACTCCTCTTAAACGTCAGTAGCCTGTTTTCCTTCTGCGAAGGTACATTAGGTACAGGCGCACACGTGTCTGGGTGTGTGCACACATACCACCCTCATTATTCTGACGTGGGGTCCATTTTATGGCAGTAGACAGAAGCTGGAGTCAAAGCAATTTAAGATTCCAAAGCTCACAGTTGCAAAAAATTGTATAAACAGTCCCCAACAAAAATGTTTCAACCTTCCCTCCTGACCTTTGAGAGGGAGCCCTATTTGAAGAGTATCTTGTTTGGGAAGTCTGTGAAAGGATGGCCTGGCTCTCTCTCTCTCTCTCTCTCTCTTTCTTTCTCTCTCTCTCTCTCTCTCTCTCTCTCTCTCTCTCTCTCTCTCCATTTTTGATACCTGTTTCCCGAGGACTTGTATGTAAATGCAAAACACCTGAAGAATACAGTACAATATTGGATGGATGCATGCAAGAAAGTTCATCGTAGTTCCCCGGCTCTGTCTGCATCTATTAGGAACTAACAGAGGAGATTTGAGTGTTAAAATCAAGAGAATACCCTGATGTTTCTGTTAGTCAATCATGGGATCTCATGTGGACAAGTCATTGTTACTTTCTTGGACACATTTCTGTGGTCTATCTCCAGTATCCCAAAGTCCCTCACTGAGGAAAGGAGGCCATCAAAGAGGCAGTGACGTACACAGGGCCGGGCCTCCTGTGTTTGAATAGAGATATCACCATGTTTACCAAAAATTCAATCCAGACCTAGAATGCCAATTCTCTCCTTTTGCCTCACCCCAAACTGGTCAGGTGGGCACTTCTGAAAAACAACAGGGAAAGCTTCCAGAAGCCCATGGGAACCACATTTGATTTTATGCATTTTTCCACTCTGGCAAAGATTTTGCTGCTAAATTGTGGCCAGAGAAATGCAAGAAATCCAAAAGGGCTTTTCCCCAGAAAAAGGAGCAACAAACCCTATTTTCTGCAGTGAAATGTACTCCTGTCTTCACCCCTCCATAATACTAATAAGTGCAAAAGAGAAAACAAAGGTACTTTGCACTCACTGTATTTTATATTTTATGAAGCAACTTTAATAGAGGAAGCTATTTCAAACCAATAAAATGAACCATGATGTCTGCTGTTCCTGTTCATTTGGCTTTATCATAGTATTCAGAAGTGGAGGTTCAGGGGCTCCAGGTGAAATATACTAAAAACAATGAGCCTCCATGAAAATCTCATTTATTTCCCTCTGATGCAAAGTCATGGCTCATCTGGAAGCTTTTCCCAAGTTAAACTTCTTTAAAAAAATCTTCTCTGGCTTTGAAATTCAAAGAAGATTTTTAGGAAAAAACAGTTACAGTTCTGCTATTCATGCATGAGGTTGGCTGTCTTTTTACCCTGTTATAATCAGGCAATCCAAGATGTAGAAAGGGCACAGAGGTGCAGGAAGGAAGGAAATGGGTATTGGAAGAGCTTGGCAAGAAAAGCACATGGAGAGGAGAAGAAAATGGTCAGCATGAAATTCATCTTGGGGTCTCCAATAATTGTATAAAATGCAGCTTTGTGGAATCCGAACATATCCTTGTCTGAACATAATACTCATCACCACCAGGTATAAGGCTGGGCTAATTAACTGTGAGTAGGTTAACCATTAGTGGGGCAGGAAGCCAGTAGCTAGGAGCAGCATTAGAGTTACAGGTTTCCACATCTTTGACTTACAGCCATGTGGTAGAGGAAAGAAGTACAACTTGAAATTATAGGGAAAATGTCAATGGCTTAGAAACTTTTTTTTTTTATACATCAAACTCTGAACCCTGGATCCAGCGTGCTTGAGAGGATAACCACAAGAAACACCAGGCCAGATTTCTCCTTTATAAATCTGGGATCCCCTGAAATGTTAGGAGGTAACAATATTAATGAGAAAGCAGTTTAATGTGTTTCAAATGTCCATTCAAGCACTGTTTTCAAAACCTGTCCTCTTGAGAGCAAACTCTCTGTTGTTTCTTGCAAAGCCTGTTCAGGTGAGCAGGCTCCCACCAACCATCGCTAGCAGTTGGGAGAGATGATAGGCGCCTGATGACTGATGCCATTCTGCTTCTAAACAATGCAAGGGGCTACCCCACTCCCATGGATAGGACTGGTTATCACTCTCAGGTGTCAACTGGGCTAGAGAAGAACAGTTTCAAAGCCATACATTTAGCACCCACCAAATTTTCAGGCCAAATTCAGTCAACAAAATGACTTTGAAGCAAAAGCAAGCCCCCCACCCGTCACGGTTCACGCACCCTGCTCTGCCAAAGGTCAGGAGCAGATTACAAAGGACCTCCCTGATACAGAAGAGAGAGGAATTACTACACATTTCAGACACTGATGAGGACTAAAGAGCCTTTGTTCTGCCACATTCAAATGAGATCTGGTCAAGACCACAGATGACAACAGGGGGCAGACAAGCGATGGTGACTCTTTCGCGTTCTTTTCTTTTCTTTTTCTTAAACTTTCTTTTTAATAGAGTCTTGCATTGGTCAGTTCAAAAATTAAATTAAGTATTCTAAACCCTTAACAATAGTATTTCAAGAGGCAAGAGCAGCTCCAGCTGGGGAGAGAACATTTGTAAATCGTGGCAGCCATGGCTAATGCCATCACTGGCGTGTGCGTGCGTTCATGCTGGAAGCTGCTATAGAAAGGGAAATCAGGAACCAACAAAATCTGGGGTATCTAAAGTTTCATCTAGTGCACTGACTGGAGGTGCCACAGTTTAATACAGCTGAGGTTCAGGGTCCCTCATACATCCTTCATCCAGAAAAGATGCACCACACATTCAAATATAATCCCACGGTACGCCCTGATGGACTGGCCACAAAACGCACTCAAATGCGGTAGAGAACTACGAGATTGTCAGCAAGCAGTGCTCCAGAAAT
Organism: Cryptotis parvus; assembly: GCA_021461705.1. Lineage (NCBI taxonomy): Eukaryota > Metazoa > Chordata > Mammalia > Eulipotyphla > Soricidae > Cryptotis > Cryptotis parvus. Next base: position 61,078 of record JAJIBD010025028.1, read on the forward strand.
TGTTTCTAAGTCATGTCTAGTTTTAAATCTTTGGAATAAAACTGATTTTTTAATACCCTCCAAGTAACATATACAGAATTGCCTCCGGCAAGTGGGCAGAGTTTGTGATGTGTGTGTGTGTGTGTGTGTGTTTTAGGGTGGTTTTTCACTTTTTGTTGTTGCTGTTTGTTGCTGCTGTTTTGGTCTATAGTAAGAAAAAAGGAAAAAAAGAGAAAAAAAAGTCTAAGGGCAAGACCTCAAAATGCCCCCAGTGTCCAATTGGCAGCTGCAGCATTTGTGATAAGGGAGACTCCTTTACCCTCAGACGAGCGGTTTCAACGTTTCAGTGAAATCAAGGTTGAAGAGAGCTGTCAAACCAAATGCCCAACATCTTGAAGGTTGCTGTCATAAATGCATCTTTCTGATATTATTATTTCTTTTTAAAGACTTCAGTTTTGCATCCCAAATAGGTGTGGGGTGGCATTTTAACAGTCAATGAGTCAAACAGTCAGAGGAAGGCAGAGGGGAGCCAGCTGGTAGGAAGGAGCAGCAACCGTATTCGGACCAAATGCCATTTTTATTTTGAGACGTGTCTTGAAGGGATGGTCCCAGAATATACAGAATATACAACCTGTCCTAATAACCACCCCGCTTGCTTGCATAGGCCATTGAATGGTCCTAAAGGCAGTCTTTGGAGTTGAGGCCAGTGCCAGCTAGCTACAAATGCGGGTAGAGACCGATATTTGATGTGTGTGTTGGGGGGGAGGGGGCATGGAGGAGGGACTGGGAGAAGTGGGTGGGGGATCAAAAAGTAAAGCCTGTCTCCCCTCCCCTTGGAGTCAGCTTGCAGAGAAAATGGGAGGCCTCTGTTGCCCCTAGTTGTTCTGGGTCACAAGTCATGGTGGGCCTAGCCAGAAATAAAAATAGAAATGTCTCTCTCTTTAGACAGACCATGAAAGAAACATCTCAACCCTTTTCTTAAATGGCAACCCTTCGTTCCTACAGTGGCCTTCTGAATCGTGTGTCTTAGCGAGGAGTGGTACAACAGGAACTGAGTGGGGATGAGGACGGAAGATAGAGTGGTGGTTTTTGAAGCCACTAGACTTGGGAGGCATCCTCAAGTGCACCCCACTCCTGGAAAGAGGGATATATTTGGCTTTTTATGTCAGGTACTAACCCAGAATTAGGTTAAGTCTGCAGCTGCCCTTTGAGACTAGCAACATCTATGCTGAAACAGGTTCTAGGGGGAGCAATGACACACAGCACAGGATCGATCGCTATGAACTGAGGCCACAATGCCTCAAGGAGGTCGAGTGAACTGTGATGTTCCATCTGATTGGCTGTTGTGAGAGCTGGACATCCAGGTGCTGAGAGAGTCCTGGAGAGGTTTTAGTCCATGGAGAAAAGATAAAACATTTAAGCTTCCAAATAAGCTTTTCAAGTTTTCGTTAGCAAAAACAGAGAGATTAAAAAAGAAAAATTCTAGCACTGGCAAGAAGGGATATACTGTGACTTATCGTCAAGGACTTTATTCTCTTGGCCACTTTGCAGTCATGCTAGAAGTTTCCAGAATCCCTAGTGCATATGGTGTGCAAGAGTCAAAAAGTAAAAAAGGAAACTCCTCCCTGGAGAGTGAAGTGTAGAGAAATGCAGGCCAGAAAGGTGTAAGGTGTTATTCCGGAGTCTGCCGCCGCTAAGGCCGTCGGTTAGCGACTCGAAAGATCTCAATAGCACTAAGAAGGACCAAAACCGATCAAGAGTTCTGTGAGGAAGTCGGACGCACAGAATAGTAGGACTTTTCACACACAAAGGACAGATAAACCAAGAGTTAATTTTGGCTACCAAACTGCAATTTGGTTTTTCTAGGTCATTTTCCCCCAACTATTTAAAAAGAAACATTAGTGCTACACATATGCAACTTTAAGACGTTGGATTCTCGCATCAAGTTGCACTGAGAAGCTAGTTAAATAAGCCCCTCTTACTGCTGTCCACCTGCAGGACATCACATCCATTTTCTTTGATTTCCATTGGCAACAGTGGGAAATAATTCCAATAGTGCTGAAGGAAGCAGCCAGTCTGCCTTGCTGAGTTCACCGGGTTTGCTTCTGCTTTGTCTTCCACCATCTGGCTAGGGCAAGGCATAAAGAATTGACGTATATATTGTAAATATAGCTGAGTGCATGACAGTATGTGTGTGTGGGGGGGTGTGAGTGCGTTTGTGTCTTTGTGGGTGTGTGTCTGTGTGGGTGTGTGTACACGGAGGTTTGTACGTGAGAACTTTCTTCTGCGAGGCAACAGGTCCCCCGCCTGAAATCCAGCCCCTGCCTCACAGCATTTCCTCAGACAATGGCCGATGCCTTGGCAACTCTGGCCTTTAGGTGTTTTGTTTTTTGTTTGTTTGTTTGTTTTTTAGATATGTCTCTTCATGTGGAGGGCAAGATGGTCAGACCTGGAAAAACACCTAAGAAACAGAAAAAAATGAAGACATTAGAGTGGTTCTTGTAAGAGAACTAATCCATAACCTTCTAGATATGATTAAATTCCCTTTAAGACCTTTAAAATTTGAGTACTAAGTTTTACAATAAAAGCTCAGAAACACTGCTTGTGATGCTTACAGGTCTATCAGATGTCCTATATCATTAAATCAAGGAAAAGAAAGGGAGAAGGGAGGACTTTTACTGAGTTTAACTTAATAAGCAGGCATGTACTACTTGCTCCCTCTCTTAAGCCCTAATTCTCTAGTAAGATCCAGAATGATATAGAAACTTCAGTGAGTTTCTTCAGTGAGTAATCACATCCCCTGTGTGTGGTAAGGAAGTTGAGGGCAGTGTCACAAATCAAGATGGATTGGAATCTGGGAAAACTGCAAGTCCCTTCTTTCAAATCATATCTTGATACATATGTTCTACTACTAAGTGCTTTCCTCAGCCTCAAAATAATGTGTGTGAGGAGGCCAGGTGAAGAGGCATCTTTATTCTCTTTCCTTTCCTCTATTTCTCCTTGAGCAATAATTCTATGCTATCCATTGGGAAGGGTCGAACCCTCTACAAAGCAGAAGTGCTGGCTTGAGGGATATAAGTAACATTCACATGACCCACAAAAGTCAACAAAAAGCAAGCCCTCGTTGGACATTTGCTGCAACTATTAGAAGAAAAGTTCTTCTTCTACTGGGGCTACTAGTCACTAGATTAAAGCTCGAAGCTGCTGATACCTCCACTGCTTGTGGGGAAGAGCCAGCTTGAGATAGAGGTCAACAGAGAACAATAGGTAGAAAAAGAGAAGAGGGTGACATCTGAGAACCCAGATATAACCATGCCTAAAGACAAATCTACTTTTGCCTTACTTACTTATCTGAGTTAATAAACACCCTGTGTTGTTTAGATCAGTCTGAATCTAGTTTCTGTACCTGATTACTAAGATAGTGGGCAGCCAGTAAGGTTCTGGCTCTGAATGGACTCCCCAGTAGAGTCATTCTTAGATTTGGGTGCTTGCTCCCTTCCTGGATCTTATGAGAAACTGGCCATGCTCCTACGAACAGTCCCAGAATTCCTGTTTGGGACATTAGCAAGCTACCCTGTTCAAGTAAGCAAGATTTCCTGTTCAGCACAGGATTTCCCTATGTTTGCTCATTCTTAAAATAGACAAACAAAAACCTCAGCCATATTCTCTGACCCCGACCTTCTCCATACATTCTGTTTGTGTTCATTTCTTAAATAGGCACATATGCAGGTCAGCACCCCAAGGAAATGAAGCAGAACAGAACAAGATAAAGTGAAAAACACAAAAGAAGGGGGAAGTATAGAAGACCATCTAATCCAGTAATAAATGGACTAATGCTCCCTTATTTCAGACTTTGATTATATGAACAATTGTTCAGAAAATCCCACTGAAGAAGACAGGATTTACTAGAAAACAGCGAAATGTTTTTTCTTTAAAAGCAAATACTTGATGTCACTAGAACACAGTCTGCAGGAATTTAGCATTTAAATTGTCCAGTTGTGCACTATTCTAACAAGACATTCCACATTGCCCACATCCTATTCTTTTCCCTTTTCTTGCTCCTTTATTTATTTCAACAGGGAAAGAAGATAGAAATGGAAAGTTCCCTTTGTGGGAATTCCCTTTAAAAGTCAATATTGTTACAAGAACCCAATAAAGAAGGAACCATACTTTTCTTACTGCAACCAAAGAGATGTTCATCAGAAAGAGGCAAAAAATCAAGATTTAAACTTATGTATTGGGGGAGGGAATTCGGGACATTGGTAGTGGGAATAGGGCACTGCTGAAGGGACGGGTGCTGGAAAACGTATGACTGAAACCCAATCATGAACAACTTTTTAATTGTATATCGCACAGTGTTATAATAAAACATTTAAATAAAAAATAAACTTATATAGTATTATTCCAGAACCTATAAGATTAGCCATGTTTGCTTTGGGGGATAGATAAGGAAGAGCTGAACTATTAATTTCAGGAGTTTTAGTAGGCAGAATAATAGCCCCTACTCCACCTCCATCCTGAAATATCACATCTAATCATGGGAAATTGTAAATGTGTTACGTTCAAGGCAAAGGTAATTAAGGTTGTAGATGAAGTTAATTTGCTAATCAGGTGACTCAAAATAGGGAAATTATTTTGAGATATTTAGATAGGTCCACTGTCATCATCAGGACCCTGAAAAATTGGAATAGGGAATTAAAAGAAGCAGGAGAGGAGAGAACTGTGTGATGCTCAGTATGTATATGAGTGCTCAGTATGTATATGAGTGCTCAGTATGTATATATGAGTGCTCAGTATGTATATGAGTGCTCAGTATGTATATGAGTGCTCAGTATGTATATGAGTGCTCAGTATGTATATGAGTGCTCAGTATGTATATGAGTGCTCAGTATGTATATGAGTGCTCAGTATGTATATGAGTGCTCAGTATGTATACTGAGTGCTCAGTATGTATATGAGTGCTCAGAGAACTCCACAGTTTTGATGATTCCATAGTTTTTTTTTAATTTTTTTATTTTTACAATTACAAAGATATACAATTAAAAAGTTCATATTTGGGTTTTGGTCATACAGTGTAGCAGCACCCATCCCGCCACCAGTGCCCATCTCCCACCACCAACGTCCCCGGTTCCCTCCCCCTCCCCCAGCCCTCCTCCATGGCAGGTTCTTTATTTCTTTCCCTTTCTCTCTCTTTCTCTTTTCCTTCCTCTCCAGACTATGGATTACAGAACATACATTAAAGGGTTGTCATGTGTATCCTTTTGCCTCTATTTAATGCTCAGTTCTAGGTTGGCATTAGTACCCTCACAATTGTTAGCACACTGTTCCATTTTCTGTCTTACCTAGCCTCTGACTCCCACACGTTTGTGATAATTTCCACCTTTGACATAGCTTTGAAGCAGGTCAGGAGTCAAGGAATGTGGTCAAGTTTTTAAAGACACTAGAAAATACTTCCTGGAAAAGACCATGATTTGAGCTTGCAAAATGTTTGAATTCTAATCTAGAGAAATTACGAACATTACTTTGTAAAGTTAAAAATAGTACCACATTTGTGGCAAATGGTCATGGTAACAACTTGGAAATCAGCCCACGAGTGTGTCTGGTCAGGTCTGAGTTATAAGGACTTGTGAGAAATAAAGCAGACCCTAAGCCCTGCCTGCACCTAAGAGAACCACGGGATTTGAGATCACAAGAACTTATGTAGAGATCTTGGGGAGGGGATTATCTTTTTTTCCCTTTCCTATTTCCTTAGAATTTACAGGAAAAGAGTATTATTGATTCTCACTGAAGTAACCACTCTGAAATGCATGTGTTCCAGACCCAAAGGCCTGCTCTCTGCTGGAAATCCAGCTGTCTGTGCACAAACACCTCTCTTTACCCATCAGGTCCTTTCCAGAAAAAATGCAAATTTTTAATATGGCATAAAATATAATTATCTCTCCTGAATCAAATGAGCATCAGTTAGACAAGTTCTTTTGCTACTGGTATTTTTATTTAAATCCAAAATAACATTAGGATAACCAGTCATGATTGATTAATTTATACATACTGAGCACCACACAGAAATAACAAAAGGCAACAGGTAAACTCAGCATATAGAAATGCAGAATCAAAGAACTCCAAGGGTAGTATATCCCTAGTGAGTATTTATGACTATACTATAGTCAAATGACCTTATAGAAGGTCTTTGAGGATTGAAATTTGTTTATTCCAGAGAATGAGGCAAATGCTATTTTAATTTCTCTTGGTTATGAAAAGGTCCACTGATGTTACTTGAGCATTAGGTGAACAGCAATCTTTTAAGGCATCAAGGGGCTAGATACTAGCAGCTAATTTCTATCTCCCGTAAGTGTGCTGACTCAAGATCAAAGTTCACAATACCTCCTGTAAACTGCACAGGATGTCGGAGGTGCTGCCCTGGTAGTTGTCTCCCTGGCTGGAATAAGACTGAGATGGTAGAACAATGGCTTACATATCATCACCAGTGGAAAAAGAATTGTGTTTGTAACCAGCAGCAGCCTCCTGCTTTATGGGCTAAGAAACAAGGCTTATTGCTCTAGCAGCTGGTCACTCAGTGGGCTGCACTATTCTGTCCTAGGGTTAAGGAAAAAACAGCCACCTCCCTATTTTATCATTGAACTGAACCTGAAGTCAGAGGTCAGAAACTCCATGTCTTCAGGGATCAGGTAGTGAGTCAAGTGTAAGAAACTCATGGTATTTCTGGCCTATCTGATTCCATGTTTGAGAAGCCATGAAGATATCACAATTCTTCTGAAAGAGGGAGCAACAGAAAAGCAGAATGGTGCATGGTAGTAGATGAATTGCATTCACATTGGCGTGTTTAAGGGGAGCGGTGGGAACAGGAAGGAATGCAATCATGTGACCATCACAAAATTACAGTCACAAGGGAACACAGGGCCAGTAGTCATTAGATTTTATTTTTTTTTAGATAAAATCATAAATGCAGACATATTGTGTCCACTAACAATTTTAAATGTGAGCAAAGGAACCAAAAATTCATGATTTTTAAAAATATGTCTTATTGACAAAACAAGACTTGGTATATGCTTAAAAAAAAGAAAATGACAATTCTGGTCCCTGAAAGAAAATGCTTCTCCAATTATAAAAAGGAAAGCAATCGATTTCTTATTCCTACACACACGGTACCAAGAGGAATCAGGGTGCTGCTAACAACTACAGATAGCCTCTGTTTCTGCCTGAAAATGTTTTCCAAGGAATGTCAACTCCCTAGTTATCCCACGCATTCCTTTCTTCTGCGTTAGGACCTCTTTAGTTCCCATGCCACCTCCTAGACCTGCTCTATTCTTAGTAAAATACTTGAAATTGAAACACGGGTAGCTGCCAGTTGTAAGACACCAGAGCGAGTCCACGTGCTCAGTTCCGTCACTGTTTGAAAATGCACTATTGACTGGTCAGTGCTGCAAGGACTTTGCACTTCTCCTAATCTTCCCCAAATACCATGGCACAGAATTTGTCACCATATGCCCAGCAAAGTGCTAGAAATCAGTGGGTGTTGATGAAAAAACTTAGGTAAAAGGCTAACCAAATTTCCCTATCTCTGACATCTTTAAAATATTTTTCAGATAAACTGCATACATGAGAAGTATTAAGTCTGGCCATTTTCTCCCCAGAGAATGCTTGGTCCATTTCTAAGGACAATGGACATTCATTCTATAATGTAAAATCTCCGCCCCTTCCAGGTTGGGTAACTATTCTGCTATACAAATTCCAAAGGGATGTCAAAAGATCACGTGGCCGCCCACCTACAAGATGGTCTGACTTCCTTGTCAAGACCCTGGAAGGAACAGTTTGAGGCTCTTCATATTCCTGAATCAACAAGATGCCATTGGGCTACATTGGCACGTGATAGGGTCCAATGGAAATGTTACTGGTGCCCGCTCGAGCAAATCGATGAATAACGGGATTCAAGTGATCAAGTGATCCCCCATTGATATGATGCTTTCCCTCAAAGAACTGTGGGCAGAGTCCCTACTGTTAGGTCCTCTATATTCCTAGCCAGGGCTTGCATTAGGAGCTGAGGGAAGGTATTCAAGGAAGATCTTTATCAAGGGACAATTTGTGGAACAGTTGCCATTCCACCAAATTCAGGGGCACTTCTCCATAATGAGATCAAAACCTAAAAACCATTCAGAATTCCAGGGTAGTGGAAGAGAATTCCATAGAAATGAGAGACAATAGCTCCTTGAAGGGTATTTCCTCAGCCTTGGGGTGGGAAGTTATCTCTGAGTTCCAGGAGGCGTGGGGTCTTTATTTAGTTCTTTAAGAATGAAGATAAGAGTAAAATAGCCTCTTCAGGAAGAAGGGGGAATAGGAGGAGAAACATGAATGCTCCTTTATAAGCATCTTAAAGGAGCACCAAGCCAACTGGCCACCCATGAGCTGGCAGGTTCTCCAAACAAACAAGCACTCCTCCAACAGAGAGAGGAAGGCCTGGTGACAGGGAGGGCCAGCACAGGGATTGGGGGACGCAGGGTGCTCAAGCAAGATCGCATTTCCTCCCGGGGGGAGCGCCTGGCCTCTGCGGACATCCTGCACCCCCTCCACCCGCTGCCATCCTGAGAGCTTTGGGCCCAGTCAGGGAACCCTGAGGCTTTCAGGGCTTTTATCGTATTAGAAGCATTTTTCTCATCATAACGGAGACCTTTAGTATTGCATTAAAAGATGGTTAATTTTTCTTAAGCTTCCTTTTAAACACAGAAATAGGATTAGAAGGATAACACGCTCAGATGCAAGCCCATTATTTGATTATGTCTAAACCTAATCCTGCCTCCACCTTGGCCTGCAGAGCCTCCATTTGGGGTTATTGGTTGATAATGCCAGGGTTGTCAGATACTATTACTTGTGTAGAATCAGCTGCTATGTGCTCTTTCTGCCACTCTCAAATGCTGAAGGTTTGAAATTGAATTACTGGATGAATTCTCAAAGTCTTGCAATCTCGTATACCTTTGTACCTATTTTTAACAGATAAAGAATGGTTCAGCCCCCCCCCTCCCCGAGGGACGGTCCTTCTCTTCAGTAAATTCATTTCTAATAATGCTTCTGAGGAGAGCCTTAAAAATGAAGCTTCTTTCTGTTAAGCTGCCTTTCTATTCTTTCATGTTATTTAAGGTGAGGGAAATGGTATGATGTTAATAAAAAGATGAGAAGCAGTAGCTACAGGTGACATTCTCAGCTTCCCTTTGAAAGGTTTACCTTTCCCTTGAAACTAAAATTATCTTCAGCATCATCGTCTCTAGAGTAGAGCAGTGTGTCTGTCAATAATATCTAGCGACAAACACAGGTCCAAAGGGGTGTTTAGTAAATATTTGTATAAGTCAACCAAGAATTCCTGTTCTCTTGATTACATGCAAGATTGCCCTTATCTCATGCTTCTCTCCAGGGAGGGGGAAACAGGCATTCCCAGGGCTGTGCTCTGTGAGAGACACGAGGGATCCACCCAGAGCACACAGTACACCCCCACCCCACACTCCCCCATGGCGGCTTCTCATTACCTGTCGCAGTGGTTGCATTTAAAGGGTTTTGCACCTGTGTGTTTCCTGTAGTGCCTGGTGAGCTCATCGCTTCGTGCAAAACGCCACTCGCACCCTTCCCATGAGCACTTATAAGGCTTTTCACCTGCAAGGAGAGATGGAATGATGGAATGTCAGCAACACAGCAAAACAGCCACAGACCTGAGCCTTTGCAGCTATCTGCCCCTCTTCAAACTAAATCATTCTGAATAAGCTATATTTCCAGGGCTATGGAAATATCACAGCATTTAGGGAGCTTGCCTTGTATGCTGCTAACCCAGGTTTGATCCCCAGCATCCCGTATGGTCCCTCAAACACTGCCAGGAGTAATTTCTGAGCTCAGAGCCGAGAGAAATCCCTGAGCATTGCCTCAAAACCAAAAATAAATAAATATAATGTTTTAAAAAGAAAAAAAACTACATTTCCCAACACAATCCATCACTGTGTTTTAACTTCTAGGGTCTGTGTGTTTGTGTGTGTGTGTGTGTGTGTGTGTGTGTGTTTTTGAGTGGTATTGTTATATATACTTTAACCTTCAAAAGTGGTTTCACAAGCTCCTCAAATTGGGAGCTGTCATTTCAGTTCCCAGAGTCCAAGCATTTCCTTCGCCTGGTGAGGGATCAATTTTTATTTATTTTCTATCCCCTGGAGCACTGCTTGACCCCCACAGCCCAAGCATAAAGGAAATGTGCTATTTTCATCTGAACCACAAATGCTTCTAATTCTATTTTTCTCCATAACCTAAAGTCATTTACCATTTCAATCCTTTTAGTCTTCTCTCTCCCCTTCCCTCCTACCACAAACCATCGCCAGGTAGCTGCCTGACAAGGCAAACAGGTCGGGTGTCCCAGAACCACCCAGGCTTCCAGTAAGGGTAAGTGGTGAGGCAGTTAGGAGACAGGGGGACAATTTGAGAGTCAGGCAACAATCGCCTTCCCGCACCTGGCATTTATGTCAAAACCACCAACCAGTCCCATTTAGGTAGCCCTGAACTTAATGACTCCAGAGCTTGCAGAACTGCGAGAGGTCCACATCGTTACAAAGTATTTTTTAAAGTCAATTTGTCAGAGCAAGGTTTTGCCACAGTGAGGCTGCTTATGAGCAGAAATTTGAGCTCCTGCGCTCAAGTGACCTTTCATTGGTGGTGCAGTAAATACAGATGGAGGAATATGTAAGAGAAAATACACGACTTTTCCTGAGGACACCCCCACCCCCGTTTTTTAAAGCCCATCAACATCTGTCACTAAACGTGACCAATATTTACCCTTCCAACTCTAGGGTGAACTGGTTCTAATTAAGGAGAAAAAGGATCTTTAAAGCCCATGAAATCAGCCCGAGCACCGAAAGCATGCCTGGAGCCCACGCTTCTGGATGCTGATCGCAGCCCTTCCCCTCTTTGGGTAAGTTAATAAACCTTCTCTCCCCCTCATTTCTTACAGATGTTACCAGCATGAATCGTAAAAGGTTGAGGAAAAGATGATGACTAGGCTGTGGGCTGTGCATGCATCAGAATCGTGTCTTGTACACCCCAGAATCGCACACCTGGTAAACAGAAACTTGAAACCCCACATTTCAGGAACCTCAGTTGCTCTGGGCCTCGAGCTATTCTGCCATTGCTCCAGTGTGCACCGCTTCAGGGAGACTCCTGCCCTGGTACTACTCTTGACCTACTTTCTTCCCACCTTTCTCCTTTCCTTTCAACCTGACTACAAAGCAGTCACAATTCTTGGTTTCCATCACCTAAAAATCAAACCACATATAGAACATTTTATTTCATTAACTCGGTGCCCCAGCGAGCCACTGCTCTCAGCTCTGTGGGGCCGAGGAAGAGAGACAGACACCTCTTCTCCGGAGAGCCAAGAAAGACAAGAAGAGGTGGCAGGCATAGGAGGAAAGCCTTCCTGCTTCAGAAACCAGAAAGAAAGAAAATCAGGTTACTAAACAGTATGAAAGTTCATTTCTGAGGTTCTGAGAATCATGCCTTGAACCCCTCACATCCAGCACTACCGATTCTGAGCCTTGAGGCAGGGCTGTACTGCTGGGCCTAGTTATTGCCAGGAACGCCTCTGCCCAGATCCCCAGCACCAAGGAGGGGGCTCCCCTGGTCCTCAAATGAAAAGTTCCCCTTTAGAAAGGTGCCCTCGGAAGAAAATAACAGGATAGAGGTATTAAATTACCTTTGGAGCTAACCCACTGTTGATATTTTGTGAAACTCCAGGCCTCAGTGTCCCCATCTGTCAAATGGGGGTAAGTTCCCATGCTTACTGTCCATTTAAAAGGAGAAGAAATCTTCAGAAAATAATGGTCTTTGAGCCTCCCATACAAGCAAGCGCTCATTTCAACCCCTTCTCCTCTCACATCACCTGATGCTCACAGGCTATGGAGGAACAGGTTTAACTGACTGTCAACCAAAGAAAACTTGCAGAGTTGGGGTTCCAGGCAGCCAGAGAGTCTGTTCTCATGCTGAGCAACCTCTGTATTGGAAAAGAGACTTTTTTTCTTTTTAAGCCTTTCATTTTTTCTTTTTTCAGCCTTCAATATTTTCCCTGTATATTGACGGATACTAGGTCAGAAAACACAGTGGTCTGGAAACCTGCTCTGAGTAAGCCATCACGGGGACAGGAGAGGTCCTGGCAGGGAGCAGTGTGCCTGCTCAGAGGGAGACAAGCGAGCATTAATTGCTTAGTGGCAATGATTACTCATAAAGAGTTAAAACCGGTGATGCACACAAACAACATATACATACATATAAATGAAAGGGGGAACATTAAAGACATCAAAAAATTCAAAATACCCTTCAATGCAAATAAAATAAAGGGTTCCTGTAAACTTTGAAACATACCCAAAATACAACAAGGGGTACCTGGAAATTCCATTCTATAGCAACCAACAGAGATATCCAGGCCCTAAAGTTAATCCCACAATCAAACCAGCCACCTACTGTACCCTACCACATTCTTGAGGGCACAGGAAGGAAGAGAGAATGCTGGATATCAAAGCGGTTGTCTTGGGGTATTTTTTAAAATGCAAACTGTTTGCTTTTTCCTTTGCTGAAACAATTTTAACCTGACTCTTTTTGGGTTTTATTTTGATGAATACTTTTAAGGACTGAGTTATTTCCCAGGAAATAGCATAGACATTTGCTTAATTCCCAGCACAAGCCAAGGTGCTGACCCAGTAACTATTTCAGCACCACTCTGGAAGCTGTATCTTGTAAACCACCACACAGACAAAAAGTACACACAGCTTGGCATCCTATCACCTGCCCCCGGTTCCTGATACTACACCAAAGAAGCTGCTTTGTGCCCGGACAATTTAACCAAGTTTGAATGATTTGTCAAACACTTTCTAGGCTTAAATCAATTTATCTACAAATTGTCACTTCAAAACTACTGAGTAAGTTAAAATAACCAAGAAAGAACTCAGTCAAATAAAAGAGGAACTTCTGAATTGAAAAGAGCACAGAAATGAGAGGTAAAAAATTGACTTCAAAGTTCGGGTTCACAGTGGTGGGGTGGTTGCTCCATTTCTAGATCTCTCCCATTTCCATGGATCAATTCTTTCTCTTAAGACAGGTCGGTGCTCTGCAGGACTACGGTGACATTTCCCTCCATACCAGCTCTCACTGCTTGATCTTGAACAGGAAGTGACCATAACCCCATTAAGGTGGTGGCATCCTAACAGCCTACCTAACGATATCTTCTCATCTGATAAGAAATCTTGGTCTTCTTTCTTAATAAAAGAAAACAAAGGTCTTCTCTATGACCGAAAGAATGAAAAGAGGATGGAGGAAGGGTGGAAGAGGGAAAAGGCAGTTTTGCAGCAGCTAGAGCAGATTTAATGCAAAATCAACTCATCCATTTTACCACAACCTCTTCACCCGTCCTTCTCTCTTTGTTCCTCTCCAGATACTATTTCTGGAGATAAAACCAAAGCACCATACCCTTCCTAACAGCATCTATATGGCACCTGGAACAACGCCCACAATTCAGCTCAGACAGTGAGCAGAAATGTAGCAAATGGGTCTAGATAGGATTGAGAGAGGGGAAAGAAACCGAGTCTAGGAGCAGGGTATTAATGGATGCAAGGACACTGCAGAGGGTGCCCATATCCACAGAGTTCTCAGAGCTAGAGGACTACCTTCAGAGACCCATGCATTTTAGGGAGCAAATCAAGAAGGACTTTTCCTATTTGTAAATGAACTGCAGGAAACTTGTTTCCCTGGGGAGAATGTGTCAGCTTAGAGCTGACAGTAGGTCTAATCAAGTGTAAATAGGTTTATTGCCATATGAGAGCTCTTAAGGAGAGTTAAGGATGCTTGAGAAATAGGACAGACTTTTAGCCAGGGGGAATCAGGGCAAGAATGCTTGCTCTCCCTCAAAATAACCTCTCCCGAAATGGAATGTGGTCTAGACCAGTGTGACATTTTTAGTTTCTTGATTGAGAAGAAAACAGACATAAATAATTTGGAGGGAGACCTCCCAGGCAGTGTTCAGGAGAGCTAGGGGACACTCCCAGCAAGACTTGAAAAAAAACAGAGAGGCAGTTTATTAGCTAGGTCTATAAATGCAGAGCTGTTCAGGTACTGCTATGTTGGACACCATCAGAGACACCCCCCAGGGGCTCACGGACCTCCAGGACCACACCTGAGAATGGAGGGAACCCATCTCCAGTGGAGGATCATGAGTATGTATAGCATGTGCCCTAACCTCTGTACTAGCTCTTTGGTCTCATAAATAAATAATTTTTGAATATGTATTTCTAATCTGTGTGGATTTATCTGTGAATGGTATGAATGTATTAAAGATATTTTAAAAACAAGGGTAAATTAACTATAAATACAAGTTACGAGCTGCCCTGGGGTGACCAGCCATAGCATGCAGGCTCGGAAGTGCCTGGGGAAGCTGGAACTCTGCTTTCCCCCAGGCTAAGCTGACCATGGGGCTCCCAGGAGGACAGATGGGTTTTGGGAGTGGGTCCATCACCTCTGGGGGTCCCAGAAGCAGCCGGATGAGACTCACCCACCACACTAGCCACCACCTTCGCTGTCCAGATGCTGGGATACTACCTCACGACCAGATTAACAGAGCAAAACCATTTGAGCCCAGGTCACGAGGCCGCAAGCGGCCGCGGTCCATCAAAATAGTGGAAACAGTAATGTCCTTTAATCCACTGCATTCCATGATGTGCAGGAAAGTTTGGCGGGAGGGAGAGATAGAGAGGAGAGGAAAGACACACAGAACCCGCCAAGTAGTTGAGGTGTGGGGGGGGGGGAGGGAGGTGGGGACATTGGTGATGGGAGATAGGTTCAGATGGAGGGATGGGTGTTGGAACACTGAAGAACCAAAACTATACATGAGCATCTTGCAATTGTATGTCTAAAATGGTGTAATAAAATTTGGGAAAGAAATAAAATAAAATAAATCATAAAAAAGAAGTTACATGTTTTTCTTCTTGCACTCAGATTAGCCTGTAGCACAGCGTGACTTGAGACACTCTGGTGTGGGGTCAATGAACACAGCTCAGCTCCATGCGCGCCTGCCTTTGGGGCTTCGTTTATTGACTTTCACAGCAAAGACATTTTGAAAATGTAAATCAGAACATGTATGTCTTCTATGGATAACATGCTCCATGCAACTGACATCCCCTGGATTTTATTTTATACATTTGAAAACATTTTGCAAAAAGGTTCTCAGGCTTCCCCAGACTTCCAAAAAAAAAATCCATGACACAAATAAAAGGAGTTAAGACCTTGAAGGATGACTGTTCCAGTAGTTCTTACACTCTTGGAGCAAAAGCCAAGAATCTCAGAGAATAGCCTCAACATTGACCCCACCTCTCTTTCTTCTCTCAGCACCTAGCAATCCCCACCTGCCGTCTTTCACTGTGAGCCTTATTTCTCATACTATTGAGATTGGGCCTTTGCACCTGCCACCCTTCTGCCTGCCTGCATCCCCTCGTTCCCTTGCTTCATTCAGTCATTATCCTAGTCATCTCACCACAGTGGATACTCACTACTTACTGTAAAAGAGCAGATTCTTCACCCTTCCCATATCACTCGTCAATCTTTTTAAATTCTCCTATGTACTGTGCATGCACGCCTGTGTTATTTTCTGCTTCTTCAACAAGAGCCTACTTTTTGCAGAGACGTGGAGTTTGCTCCCTGTGATACTGGCCACTCTAGCAGGACCAGGCTCAATTCTGCAGAAAGCATACTAAGAAAAGTAGCATGGTTTGCAACCAGGGTCCAAGTGCACACAAAGAGCCTGGAGAACCTGTGCAATTTGCATCCCTTAAATTGGTTTAAGACTAGGAAATGCCTGTTGGCTTGCTGATACGTGGCCACTCCTCTATGATAGGAACCAACACGTAGAACTATAAAATGGAGTAAGTATTCCTTCCCCATCAAGGATCATGTACCTTTTTTTTCTCCTATCTGCCAGATACTAAAAAAAGAATATCCTGAAAATCTTCCTGTCATCTTAATCTCACACTTGGGACCAAGTCTCCTCAGCAACATGCCCCCTGGGAAGCTAAGTGCGTCATTTTATGGAACTCATTTGTAAAAGGTTCTCACTAAAGATGTGTTAGGGAGAGCAGAAGTGATATGTCAAACCTATTGCACTATACTAGATATTTGCCTTTCAGACACAGACTGGCATGAAATAGGAACATGTGTCTGACTCTTGCTTTAAATTTCCCTGAAAAAAAATCACTAACTGCAAGTTTTCCGCATTCCTTTCTTGAGTTTAAGTTTTTAATCCAACTTTTAAAGAAACTTGGAATTTGCCATACCTAGATTTCTTCAAACTCATGGTATTTCTTTCTTTTCATATATGGTTTTTAGTTTTATATTACCTGGACAAGTCAGAATCCTAATCTCTTTAGGGCCTGGATTAGAAACTTGAAATTCCAAAGGCCAGGAAATGAAAATGCAAAATAGCAAGAAAGAAGAATATTTGTAATAGATTTACATTGCCAAGAATATGTCTAGAGGAAATCAGCAAAAACATCAATTGCTTTCATATCACAATAAGGACCACGAGTGAATTTTAGACACCCAGGGATTAAGGACACTGAGAGAAAATGTCATTGCTCTTTTTAACTCTGGAAAAAAGAGTACCCGTAAACATCACTTCATAGCCTGGCAATCCTTTCTTAGGGTGCATGTGCTACAAATGAAAAAATACCCTACTTTGTAACTGCTTTGGGAACTGGCACAAAATTCCTCTTAGGTTCCTGCTGAATCTTAAGTATTTCCTCTTTTCAAGTTTTTAATTAGGGGATTGATGAGGGGGCTTTATTTTTCCAGAATTTCAAAAGCATTTGCGACTATGACATAAGATGTGTGTACTCATTTATCTCTGTTCCATGTGCATTTGATTCATTCTTCCATTTCTGACTCACTCAACAAAAACTTGATGCTAGGATCTGAGTTATGATTGTCCTTAGACAAAACCCCAGCAACTTCACAGATTGTACATTTACTGTATTTTTCTCTTAAAAGAGTTTATTTAACAGTAACTGCCCTAGGTTTTGTTAAATGGTTATTAAAATAATCTAAAATTTAGGACATTTCTTCCATTAACTCTAGCTCCCTCTTTGGAACATGGAAGGAGGCAAGAGTGGATGTAGGGAGCATCACACAACTGTTCGAAACTGCTCTGTGCAAGATGCTCGCCTACAACCTCCTGTGGTTGCAAGCACTTGGAGGGTTCCTAGGGTGATAACACAAAGACATTTTATTTAATTTTAACGGAAATTTAAAAGCTGAAGTAGTATAAGTAATAGCATAAATGCCTGCTTTGGTAAGACTAAAAGAATTGGACATACAGGGACCTAGTAATAGTACAGTGGGTGTAAGACATTTGCCTTGCACATGGCCAACCTGGGTTCAATCCCTAGCATCACATATGGCCTCCTGAGCTCACCAGGAGTGATCCCTGAGCACAGAGCCACAAGTCGTCCCTGGGCACTGCCAAGAATGGTCCAAATACCAAAACAAAACAAAAGAATTGAACATACATATTTAGATATGCCATAAAGTGCCCAATCACAATGTATGCGAGTTTCAAATACTTAGCATAAAAAGCAAATTATATTCCATTTATAATTTTCACATTGAGTTGATGTCAAGTGACCATATTTTAAAGTATTGGTTAAGATAAACTATACTGGCATAGCCTTTCATAGATGCAGGCTAGGGGAAGGGGGAGGAAATTAGGGACATTGGTGGTGGTAAATGGGCACCGGTGGAGGGATGGAGTGCTGGAACAATGTGTGACTGAAAACCAAACACAAACATCTTTTTAATGGTATATTTCATGGTGGTATAATAAAATATTTTCCCCTGCTCTTGGATTGTATATTGGAACCTGTGATTGTAAAGCCCTTTTAAAACTGCGTCAGATTCTTGAGTTTTCATCCATTCCCGCCAGCCGGAGGTAGAAGGGAACTAGCTCCCTGGTACTGTTGGGGAACCCAGCAGCTTCCTGAACAAAAGAGAAAAGCTGATCTTTCCTTGCTGAGTTTCATCAGTAAATGCTTGAGTTGGTGGCCTACCAACTACATGGCACCTACATGGCAGAGCCTAGCAAGCTACCCGTGTTTTATTTGATGTGACAAAAACCAGTAACAATTATGGACCTCATTTCCATGACCTGAATGAATGGTTTGAGGCTCTTCCTGTTCCTAAAACAAGCAGATGCCCTTGGGCTACACTTGCTTGTGACAGGACCTATGGAGATGTTACTGGTGCCTGCTCAAGCAAATCGATGAACAATGGGAAGACAAGTGAAGTGATACTGACATGATTAGTTTGCCTATTTAATTTTAGTTTATTTTTTAAATATGCAACGAAATTCTAAATTAATATGTAGTTTGCATCTATTTCTATTTTGGATAGCATCAGCCAACAATACATATATGGGAATCATATTGTCAAATAACTGTAAGGACTCATCCTTCTTAAACTTTCTCATACTCTGACAAAAAAAACTCCTCTGTTGTCACCTTTCTTTCTGTCACCTTTGCTTTCCACGTTAATAAATCTTAACACTCACAGTCTCTGAAAATTCTCGTGCCTGTCTATGAGTGATCAAGGAAAGTAAAATACATAAGCCATCTAGTCAAATTCACTAATGGTGAAAATATAGACTCTGGTGTAAAAATTTTAAGACACCCAACATTATTTACAATGACACCACCTAGTACATACTAGAACCAATCACTAATGTCGGATCTTAAGACTCTTTAGGACTATGAGCAAAGGCAGTCTAGGAGAGATGAGTCCATGAAATAAATGTTCTAAAGGAGAAAAGGAAACACAGTGATATGCATGATGCGCTATCAGTTTTGTAAACCAAAAGTATCTAAAGGGATGGGGGTTGGGTCGGGGTGGGGATGTGTTTACTGTAGAGGCAGGCTGGCGGATGGGAGGGAAATTGGGGTCATTGGTGGAGGGAAGTGGGTACTGGTGAAGGGATTAGTAATTGAATACTGTACCCCTGGAACTCAATCATGATTAATTTTGTATGTGTATAATTCATGATGATTTAATCAATTATTTTTAAAGCTCTAGTTGACTGTCATCAGAAACATAGTTCTGGTTTTGCCTCATTGTAGCAATGTGGTCTTAGACATCAGGTACTCCTTCAGGATTTGTTCTACGAGAGGAATATGCAAAGCAAAACACCTGTCCTGCTTTCCTTGTAGTTGGATTTTAAATCCAGTGAAACCTAGCACATAAAGACAACAGTCAATTACAAAGCTGTGAAAGAATGAAAGGTATTACTGAGATGACAGTGATATCAAAAGGGGTGCAGAGGCATGCAGGCATTTGGAGAACGCTACGGGAATGGGGCAACCTGTCACCTGTCTGTGCAAGGCTAAGCTAAGAGGCTTATTGACAAGAATTAAAGTGGAGTTTAAATAGCACATTGAATGACTTCTCAGGCCCACTTTGCAATTTCATATGAAATACTCAGGTTTAAAAAAAAACTTTGGGGCCATACTTCATTTTTAATGACAGATAACTTTTCTCCAAAATATTCCTTTTAAGGGAAAGTGTGAGATTCTTGGCAAATTTATTAAAAATGCTGGAGGAAGGCTGGATGGTCATGAAAATGGCAACCATCCCAGGCACTGAAACAAGTATAGCTGCTGGCAATCAGAGTTTCTGTAATGCGCAACCTATGATTCCAATACATATATTTTTAGACACTGTAACAAGACTCCCATAAGCCAAGGGGCTATAGAAAAAGAGTCTCCCATGGGCTGCCTGGCTCTGTTCTCAGCACCATGCAGTGGAAAAGATTGAATTCAAGGTAAGGCACATTCAATGCATGTACACTAGACTTTGAATAATCTCTCCAGTTCAACAAATTGATTTTATTTAATTAAATTATACCTGGTTTGCTAATATTTTTCAGTGGGAAATAAAATGTCCTCTATGCCAATGAAAAAAATGAAATCCCACAAATCACAAAATAATTATTTTTTGTAATTCTCGAAAGACTATAAAGTCACTTAAAAATTTAGGTTTCAATAATCATACCTGAAGATGTATGTTCTCAGATTGTGAAACACGTATGAATTTCCATTTGAGAAAATTGTAGCACCCCTGTTAATTTTTTGCATGTGGACTTACTTTGTTTATTTTTTGTGGTCAATGTCAGCTAATATTAATTTTAAAAGCTATTTTTAACAATTTTCTTATATATCCAATGAAAATGTAAGCTAAGAAACTTTATGTACATTTTGGCAATTAGCAAAATTGCAATCAAGTTCAAAGCTAGCTATGTACTAAATTTGAAGGTAAAGTTATTAAGCTATTAATATTTTTTAAAAAAACATCATCCTATGAATTTACTTGAAATGTATTTGTAAAATATTTTGTCCATTTACCAGTGAAGTTAGTATGTAAGATGGAGTCCTAAAATACAATTTGATATATTTAAGTAAGAGTTTTATTATTTAAAAATATAATTTTCACAAAAAACCTTAATTTTCACATTCAAACTGTAGAGATTTTTGCTAATCTCTACACTCAGGAATGGTCTATTACAACAATGGCCAAATACTTCACTTCTAAAGTATCAAAGATTTTATTTCAAGAGCTAAGAGAATAAAGGTTACTTTATCTCCCAACAATATGTTCTAACCATAGCTAACTGCAAAATATCTCCCAAAATATCTGAGTAAGTCATGATCTCCAACACACAAATGTGTGTTTCAAAATTAAAACTACATAAACAGGACCCCTTATCCACAAGATTCTTCCATTTCATAGGGTGGCAACTCAGGTGTATGCCTTTGGTAGAGATTGGCAAACAACTCATTCATCTTACATAAAGGGTAGCGGTAAGAAAAAGAACAACTGTGGAACACAAGATTTGGGGGCACCTGAGAACAGAGTGGGAAGATTGGGTCCCTAAGAGTCATGGAAATAGGAGGAGCATTCCAGAAGATGAGGAAAGGCTAAAATAAATCTCAAAGATGAGGTTTGGGATCCTAACTAGTCACCAGCTGGTGGGCAGCACATAAACTGATGCTGACCAGTTCATTCTCCCAGATACTCTAAATTCTTATTGCTAAGCAATTGGGAGAGAAATAAGCTATAGTCATTGAGTATATGCAAAGTCTTGAGGAAATGCAAAATTAGATTCGTCACATATAAAAACAGATGAGATCAATGACATAGAAAACCCCTACTTGTAGATAATCCAAAATCCAGACAGATGAGATTTTGGATTCTATCAAACACTCGGTTTCAGTGTTCTGAATCTGTTCTGATTAAGCCAATATTAATATTCATTGCTATTTCCTTATTATACACATGTAGATAGTGAAGGAATGACCTAGCCATATCAATTCTTTTATTTTTTTATTAATTAATTAATTTATTTATTTTTTTTGCTTTTTTTTGGATCACACCCGGCAATGCTCAGAGGTTTCTCCTGGCTCTGCACTCAGGAATCACTCCTGGCGGTGCTCGGGGGACCATATGGGATGCCAGGGATCGAACCCGGGCCGGCACTGGCCGGCCGCGTGCAAGGCAAAAGCCCTACCCGCTGAGCTATCGCTCCAGCCCCATAGCCATATCATATCAATTCTTTATATGGAAAATTTCCTTAAATTAAAAAGGAAAAGTTATAAATGCTCAAATAACTCAAATTAGATAATTTATAGAAAGACAATGGAGAAATGGGCAATTCCCTGGATCAGCTCCCATTCCTGTTGAATAGATATGGATCCAGTTATCCAGAGGGTTTTAGAATAAATATTAAATTAGTCAAGATGAAAATATCAATTTGTCTACACAAACCTCTTACCAGTTGACTAAACACTTCCCCCACCCCAAAATCGATTTCCACAATAGCTAAAGCAACCTTTTACTCAAACACATGTGTTACCAATATACCTTTCTTAAATAGGAAGTCTAAGAAAAGAATGAAAAGAAAATTTGAGTTCATTTTGTCAAATAGTATCCTAACCCCAACCCTCTTCACAAGAGCCCTTAAGTGATGAATCCTTGAGAAGAGATGACACATGGCCATCACATCTCCCCTCATCTACCCACCCTAATCCTCCCTCAGTCCTCACCCTGAACAACTCTGCAGGCTGCTCCACTTACTGGGATGTCCTGAACTCAGAACGTGTCTGTCTTCTACCTATTATCGCACACCCCAAAGAACTTCTCCTCCTTCAAAATCCACAGCCTGACAAGAACATTCATTCCTTGGCCACTTACTATTTCCTGTTGATTAATTTTATGTTTGCATCCCTTGCCCTGCTCCTCCCTCCCCCACCCCCCCCCAGAGAAAACATGGAGAGTGCTTTTAAAATAGGAGCATACTACTCTCTTACAAAACCAATGAAATAAATACTGATTAGACAACCACTGGGTGTCAAGTTACTAGACACTTGTGTCTTTGTCATCACCCAGTGGAGCCCAGGCCCCTGGCACATTACAGACACTCGGTGTAATACCTGCTAATTAACAGACTGATGATCACTCAAAAATCAACAGTAACAAGAGCTTTGCTACTACCTGTTCTTCCAGATTCAGAAGCCTTATGTGCAATATCTCTAAAACACTTATCTCTGTCCACAGGTGAGCAGGCAAAGTCAAAACCATGCCCTGCTGGTCTAATTCACTCATGGTCAAAAACAAAACAAAGAAAACAGCCACTGTAATGTGACAAGTTGGGTTCAACCAACATTAGTTTTTGGTTCTAATATATACTGAGCAAAGATAATGCTGGCTAGTAATGCTAAAAAGGAAAGGGTGTTTTAAGTAGAGGCATGTCCAGGTAGGAAAGCCCCAGGCCTGAATACAAACAACACAAAGACAACATGTTTTTCCAACGAGATACATGTGCTGAAGAGAAATACTCAAAACTTTGTAGGCTCTAGGATAGTTGTTCCGGGAGGTAATAACCCTGGATGAAAATGAAGAGATGTCAAGAGACCAGGGCAGGGGCCATTTCAGAAAGAGCAAAAGACAGATGTAGAGGTCTAGAGATGAGAAGCCGGGGTTCATGATAGCTGAAGTGAAGAATAAGTACACAGGGAAGAATTTCAAGAATGAACTGGAAAGACAGGAAGAGCCAAGTCACATAGGGTCTTGCTGACAAACTGTCTCAAGAGACTTTGGGTCACAGCCCATGTCTGTGAATATTTGGAGCCTCAGAGCACAGCCAGGGTATGGCAGAGCATTTTAAAAAGCACATACTCTGGGAAGTGATTCCAGATTCACTTTTACTCCACTAAATTCCTTAATAATTATTCTGCTATAGTTTGATTAATCTGTTTATGTGCAATAGCCTATAAAACAAAATGGTCCTAACTATGGCAGATATAAGGCTTAGTCACCACATAACTTGCAAAATTGAAAATAGAAAAGACATGCTAAAGACCCTCAAGTAACTTGACTGCACAAACATGAAAATATCACAAGTTTTTTTCAAGCCATCCTTCACGTACTGTAACTTAGAGCCTTTTATATATATATATATATATATATATGTATATATATTTTATTATATATATATATATATATATATATATATCAGAGCTGCTATTCTGTGATAGAAATTATCAGGAACTCTCAGGAAGAAAACACAAATATTAAAGCCACCCAAGGAATACACATTAACATATACACAGATACCATCTCTTCCCTCCCAACAAATCTGCAAACAATTCAGCACAAACATACTGACACCCACATATGTCAAGACACCCCTACACAATCTGTCATTCTGTGCACCTCTAACCTGAAGCAATGTTAATTTAATTTGTGCTAAATCCAAGCTACCAAAGACTCACTTCATTCTACTAAATGTTCATCCAAGGATGACAATAGCAGTGCAATACAACTTCACATTTAGGTGAAGAAGAAAATGGAAGAATATGGGGAAATCATAAGTTTAAGCCTATGTGCTTGCTTTCTTAATTGTTAGTTTTCCAATAATGCAGTATACTCATAAAATACAAGCCATAAGTATCATCAGTACTTCTGTCATTCCTGAGGCTCCTAGTTCTTAGGCAGTTCTTTTGATTTTTCAAGTGCCACAAATTACAATACAATGGGCTATCCTACTTACTGTATTAGACATTTCAGATCTCAGATGTCTGATAGCAAAATGTCTGCACTGAAGGCTAAAACAAAAATATTCTAGCGACTAAGAATATTGCAGTAACTCTCATTGCCGTTATGTATTCATTCTCCCCTTTTCCATTATGAAAACCCCAAAACCCCCACGTTTAGTTGGGCTCATTGCCACCCAGAATAAAAACTATTTTTTAGTTATTTGCATGTATGTGTGAACATATGACTAAGTTCTGGCTGATGAGATGTGAGTGAGTGGAAGGGCTAAGGGCAATTCAAGCTATACTTTAAAGGTTGGGGCAGCCTCTCTCTCTCTCTATTTCAAAATAGCTGCACAAACACTTGATTCCTGGAAAGCAGGAATGGAGTTAGCCATTGAGAATTGAGTGGACATGAACAATTCCCTAAGGAATACGTACTCTAGGGACAGGGGACCTACATTTACAGGAAGAGTAGTTTGGGCTTCTGATAACTTCTCACAGCACAGCAAGCTGACATTTGGATTTTTTTTACAAAGTTGCTCATGATTGGGTTTCAGTCATGTAATGTTCTAACACCCATCCCTCCACCACTGTACAGCTCCCACCACCAATGTCCTAGTTTCCCTCCTGCAGCAATCCCCACCTTCCTCTAAGGCAGGGGCATTTCTCTCTCTCTCTCTCTCTCTCTCTCTCTCTCTCTCTCTCTCTCTTCTCTCTCTCTCTCTCTCCCCCCTCCCACCCCCTCATCTTTAGGCATTTTATGTTCTGGATTTTTATGTGAAAGGGGATAAAGGTCTTACATTTCTTTAAGCCAAATTAGTGTGACTCTATCACAAATAGACTTTCCATTTTGGGGCTTACTAACTCAAAGGATATTAGAAAACATCCCCATTAGTCAAAAATCTCTGTATAAAATTAGTGCACCACTCAATCTTAGTTCTTTGAAAGTTCTGAGATCTGGAAAAGATGCCTTATTGTGTACAAGTACAGCTCAGTGGAAAACACTTGCATCCACCCACATGACTAGAACTCAGGACACGAGGGTCTAGGCCTAGAGTTCAAAGCTTACTATGTGGTCATAGAAAAGACCAGACTCCTTGAGTCTTACTTCCTCTTCTGCAGAAAGGGATTCATCCCTTTATTACACTGACCTCACAAGACTGCCATGCTGTATGAAGAGAAATAACATCTATGCCAATGCTTTGTTTACTGTAAAGCACTAGATAGGCAAGTTTATCATTAAAGAGTCCCAAACAAACTTCTTCATTATGCAGTATGGTATATCAATATCTGGTGCCCAAGTATAGCTTTCTGGTGAATAGGGTCTGCAACCTTATTTCTAATTAAGAAGTTAGAGAGAAACACTAAGATCTTAGCAGTCAATCACCTTCTGGAGTTGGTCTCTCTAATAAGATAACACCCCACATCACAACTGCTCCACTGTCAACACACTATTAATTAGAAAGTCAAAGGAATAGATCAAACTGTACAGATTAATACCTCAAATAGAAAAGGAGCCCAAGGCCCAGGCAACCCTAAGAGATTGTGTACCACTCACCAAGACCATATATTAGCACTAAATATCTATCTGACTTTGGGGCCAGAGATAGATGGTATAGAGTGTAGGGCACTTGCCTTGCACATAGCATCCCAGGTTTGAGCTCTGGCACCATATTTGGGTCTCTGAGCTATACCAGGAGTGATCCCTAAGCACAGAGCCAGGAAGACAACCTGTGTATTGCTTGTTGAGAATAGTCCCCAAATCACATTTTAAAATTTATATGTATGTGTATTTATTTTTTTCTAAAGGATATATGTTGAGAAGAATCACATCCCTAACGCAGTGTCTCTATCTTTTATCCTCACATACACACATATGTTTGAAATGGCAGAAATCTAGTTGTGAGAGCAAACTGTTTGTTTCACAAAAGCCAGATAATTTTTTTCTGCTTATTTTTGGGTCACACTTAGTGATGTTCAGAGCTCACTTTGTACTCAGGATGGTGCTTGGGAATGCTGGAAATTGAAACTGGGTTGACTGTTCTGCAAGGCAAGCTCTCTCAACCCACTGTTCTATTGTCGTCTCAGCCCCAATATATGTACTTTTCTAGAGAGAGTACCTGCAATGGTCATCCTGAGACCAACTGGAATGGCTACCCTACCCACTGTGAACTGGTGAGAGTGTTTTGGAGATCAAGGGGAAATCCTAGCTAAGTTTCATGGAGAACTCATTATAGAGCATTCTTGATGCCTTCCTATGAGGTACATGCTCGAAATGATGCCTCTGATGACATTCTCCAGAATGTCATTATAATTGCCACTGTCAAGATTCACTCCCAGGAGGTCTTACCTTCCAGAGTCCACATGCTTAGCCACAACCTCACCAGCCTTATATTTAAATGCCAACAATAAAACCAAATAAATGTTTGCATTTGCCTTGGAAACATCTTCTGATCAAATAAACTTTTCAGCTGGAAAGAATGTCAGAACTATTTAGATGTGACCATAAAATAGCTGTTCAAACTTCTCTGAAATCAACAGGCAAAGGAATGCAAGTTGCTGAGACCAGAAGCCCGGAGCATGGTTTCCATTCACTCATCTTCTCATGGGTTTCCTGGTCCCTCACCAGCTCAGGTAACAGTATTGCTTGCTACAAGCCTCTAGGGTGGGGGATCAGTCATCAACTCTGAAAAGAACGATGTTGCAGATCATGGTGACCAGCATGCTCCCCTGTCATTCCTTCACTTTCTCAAAAAACATGCGTCACCTGACATAGAATAGATAAATCAAAATGCCCCCCCACCAGGCAAATAGCAAAACAAGGGCTTCATTCCTAAACCATATTGAGCATAGCCAAAAAGTTGCATGGGAAGGAAAAGAAGAATGAAGATAGTTCAGTATCTGGCTAGTACCTCAAATTCATCACTATGGGCGAGGTCTCTGCTCACATCCTCCCCCATACCTATCCCAGGGTTTGACAAAGAGGAGACACTGGAGCATGCGATCTATAACACATGCAATCTCTGAGCACTGGGATGTGAGTCCTGAGAAGAGACATGGTCTCTAAGTATAGTATAAAGCATGCTTGACATCAACAATGGTATTTTTTTGGAAAAGAGTGCAAAATAGCTCATTAATAATCATTTATATTGAGGATGAGTTAAAATGATAAGTTTGGGCATACTGAGTGAAAGTCTACTATGACAATTAATTAGTCCACATAATTACATCTTCAACAAGGCTGCTGGAAAATTAAACATTCGACATATGGTTCACAATGGATTTGCCTTGGACAGCATTCTTATGGAGCATGTTTAAGAAGTTGGATTTTATCCCAAGAACAATGGCAGCTATTGTGGGTTTTGAAACTGAGGCATAATATGATCAGATTCAAATTGTAAAACTATCACTCTGGCCATAAAAAGGACAATGGACTATGAGACACCCTGCTGCGGGGAGACCAGGCAGGAGACACCACAACAGTCTGAGAGAGGGGAAGGCTGCGGTGATACAAGAATAGCACCACTGCTCCGAGTGGTTCCTCGGAAAGAGGTGGGACATGAAACCTGACTTAGAAAGTAGTGCCAATAGGATGCGGCAATCCGTTGAGAGGAAAAACAGAAGGTGAGCACAAGGGCTGACTCCCGGGGCTCGGCTGTGAATAGAGTGGGGTGAACACTCAGCATCCTTCCCCAAGTTATCATCTGTCCAGGTAACAAAGAGCCATCAAGTGACCCTGAGGTCCCAGCAGCTAGTGTGCAGAACGTTTCCCGCAAGGCACATGAATCATGGATGCTCTGGGTACTCTGGAACTAGCGCATGCTGTTCCTAAGTGCTTTTCTTCTGAGGAGCTCCCAGAACAAGTAACTCAACACTCTGCCAAGACAAGAAGCATTTTGGAAAGCTGTCGGAAGCGCTGATGGTAATTGCTGCTACAACCAGGAAATGAGCTGAAAGCACAGCACAGGGGCTGGGCTGCGGTGGAAGCAGGGTGGAGACTCTGCTCCTGTGCCCCTTCCTGGCTTCAGATGGAGGAAATTCCGGAGAAAGAGAACAGAACAGGCTTTGGGCTCAAAGCCCGACTTAGAAGTCAGCATGGCCTCTGATTAGCTGGGTAGACCTGAGTGCTTCTAGGCCCTGGTTTTCCCTCCTAAATCAGCATCTATAGTGGAAGGACTTAGGACAGAGGCCCAGCAGGAACCAGCTCCCCAGTAGGTAGAGGGAGGGCCTAAGGCCAACTCCAGATCTGCTAATCTTTTTCCTCCTTTCCAGCCCAGAAAGGGGAGGGTCGTAAGCTCTCAGAGAAACTCTCTAATTGGGAGCTGCCGCTCCTCCTGCAGGTGCAAGCACAACCAATGTCAAGAAGAGCTGGAGAGTCTTTGGCTGCAAACAGCACAGAGAAGCAAGCCTCAAGCAAGCTTCTGGGAGGTGGCAGGTCGGCCCTTTCTAGGCCAAGCATTATCATGAATAATTAAAGTGAGGTTCTGCTTGTCCAAATAAATGAACCCAAGCATGCCTTTGACATCACAGCCACTTTATTTTTTTTTGGTGGGGTGCAGAGGGGTGGGGTATATTTTAAAAGGTCATTTTTCTTAGCTACTCCCCTTACTGCTCCTTTCCAATTTGCTCATCTTTAGAGGCCTCCCAATCCACAGGGGTAAATTAGCAAGCTTCTCCTCCATATGGAGAGGAGGCCATAAATCACAAATATGAGTGCACGTAAAATTATATAGCATGGGCCCAGTGTAATAAT
Source organism: Cryptotis parvus (assembly GCA_021461705.1). Classification (NCBI taxonomy): domain Eukaryota; kingdom Metazoa; phylum Chordata; class Mammalia; order Eulipotyphla; family Soricidae; genus Cryptotis; species Cryptotis parvus. Next base: position 89,956 of record JAJIBD010025028.1, read on the forward strand.
AAACACATTTATATTTTATCACTGCTGTTTTCTCCACCTTCAAGCCAGCTTATGCCCGGGCCCCAGGGGCTCCTGCACACTGACCGCCGTGTGCTGCGATCTTGCTTTGTGTGCAGTTCCCTGCTCCTTGCCTCAGCCCAGGATCTGCCAATTGCCAGCTGGGCTCGTCTCTGTGCTGCAGTGGTCCCACATCTGTCCAGCTCCAGGCCCTCCATAAAGCCCAGCACAGACAAAAATGAGGAGGTGACCTTTCCAAACTGTGTCAAAACAGGTCCTTGACCCCAAGACCCTCAAACTTCAGTGGGTTCAATCTAAATCACCCAACTGAAAAGACCAATGTTTGCACAACGTGATTGTGTTTACACAAAGATTTAACGCCTCAATAGAGCAAAAGCTGTTCAGTTCATTTTAATTATGGCTTTATTCTTTTCACAACTGATTTATAAAACACCATGTTTAACAGTGTTTTGGTGGTCATGAGTCCATGAGCTCTGGGCCTGTGGTTTTCTTCCTGCCTGGAGAGGAGCGGGAAGGGTATAAAATGTTTTCCCTTTCTGAAAGGACTCTTTGCAGGGAGGATGCACCAAAAAAAAAGGACATCCAGAGAAACTACAAGACCTGACCCTGGAAGGGCAAAAGACACGGTGGCCTTGGTGCCATTTTATATGCTCAGGGGCTGTTGTAAGCAACTCAAGGCGAGTGTCTCACAGAAATGGGCCCTGCCAAATGCAACTATGCATAGAGATTATTTCTTTGGCAGAGAAAAGAAATCAAAGGGCAAAATTAACTTCAATCGTCCAAAGATGAAGGAGGGTGGATCAACAAAATCTACAGGCAAAAACAATCCTCGAAAAGTGGAGCCACAGGTGCTATAGGTGCCATCCCTCACACCATCCACCACCCGGATGTGGGAATGTGCCCTTTAAGTGGTGAAACAGGTTCTTTTTCCACACTGGGAAGACAATGGGAATGCCTGTCACTTGAGGTTCCTGTAGATCCCCTGGTGGCACATACAAAGCAGTGATTCTTGACTGTGTGCTCTTGTGAAGCCGGAAGTGAGATCACTGCATCAGAGCTCAATCTTCACCAACACTTGAGATTATTGTTTTGCTCAGTGGGGATTTTTATTTTTTTGTATTGTCCAGGTATTTTTCCCTGAGACATTTAATTACATCCATTAATATCCTCTAAAAAGGTGAGTGATGGAAAACAAAATAAAACAAAAGCGTGTGTGTGTGTGTGTGTGTGTGTGTGTGTGTGTGTGTGTGTGTGCATGCTATATTGGGGACTGAGCCCAGGTTTCACACATGCAAAGCATGTGCTCTACTACTAAGTTAGAACCCTGGTTCTAACATATCCTAAACTCCATATTTGACATACAAATAAAAATAAAATTATAGAAACTATTTGCTCAAACTTACACAGGAAAACTGTATCAGTAAGACGGAAAATTTGCAACCTATACACCAGCACCCATTCATCCATTTCTCCCTTATCATCTTCAGAGTAATAACAAAGATGATAACTGCTAAGAAATCTCTTTTTTTTAGGGGAGAGCATGAATGTAGTTCCCCACTACCACAAATTATGCAGTTGAGTTTCTCACATTAGGGCAAATCGCAGGGGTCGGCACATCCTGAGTGCAATGAATAAGCCTCACCCTGGGATAATTACCTTCTGCTGATGGTACCTCTCCTGAGGGTAAGTATAAACTCTCTTTTAATGGAGAGGTTTTCTCCTAGAAATGCTCTCCATGAAGTTTCTAAACTGGGGCCAGAGCAATAGTACAGCAGGTAGGCGTTTGCCTTGCACATGCCGGTTTAATCCCCGGTATCCCATATGGTCTCCTGAGCATCACCAGAAATAATTCCTGAATGCAGAGCCAGGAGTAACCCCTGAGTTTCACTGGGTGCGACCCCCAGATTTTCTAAACTCTCAAACGTACTCACACAGTGATATAAACTCAACAATCAACACCTTGCACCTACCAAACTAGCTTGCTTGCCTTCAATAGGGAAACAAAGAGTCCTAATAGGTGCATCAGTGGACAAGCACCTGCCTAGTAGGTGTGAGCTCATGAGTTCGAGCCTCACTCAGCCCCATTAATCAAGTGTGATCCCCAGGTCTGCTGCTGTGATTCCAGGTGCCACAACAGCTGTGCCATCCCCTTCACACTGCAGCCAAGCGTGTGAACCCCGATATCACAACCAGAACAGGCAGAGAAGGGAAAAAAAGAACAGAGAGAAGGGAAACTGGAAATTCTGAGGATAGCTTACGTGATCTTCTAAGAGATACAGCTCAGTGATGCTTACGTGATCTTCTAAGAGATACAGCTCAGTGATGCTTACGTGATCTTCTAAGAGATACAGCTCCGTGATAAAGCACATATGTCACCTATGCAAGGCCCGGCAGGAAAAGCGTTTTAAATAGGGAAAGAAACCAACTAAGGTAATGGATTCTTAAGTTGAATAAAAATAGGCCAAGAAATACACAAGTCATTGTTTTCTTAACTGTATTGCACCTATTATCATACTGAAAAAGATAAAACTCAATGTTATTTTTTGGGATGTATGTAATAAGATAGCAAACATTAAGTCCTCTGTTTCTCAAAAAAAATATTAATTACAAACAAAACCAAATTCATTTGTGCCCTATTTCAACTTGTCTTCCCAGATGTAAAATTTATATATATATATATATATATATATATATATATATATATATATATATATATATATGGTCTCTCACAAACAGTGCTCAGAGCATCCAAGAACCTCTCCCAGCAACACTCAGCCAGATGGGCTGAAGGTTCAAGGTTAGGACCTGAGGATGTGGTGCTCAGGCCCTGCATTGCTGGGGAATATTAGGCTACTTGGGCTATGCTCAGGGGCCTCCAAGGGTCGCACTTGTTGACTCAAGGGCCCCCAGGGCTATTACAGTGAATTTACAGCGATATTCAGGAACCTGAATATACAGTGATATTTAGTATATTGAATTCAATCTGTGTACCACAGACTGAATTCAATGTTCAATCTGCGTACCACATTAGCTCCTGAATAGATGGTGATATTCAGGCGCCTAGTGTGGTACACAGACTGACTCTGGACTGAGCACAAACTAGGAGTGCATCCTATCCCTACACTGACTTCCCTAGCCCAGGGATGACCAGTGTCAAAGAAAATCAGAGTGGGATAGTCTCTGCTCCAGTTCAGCACCAAAACCTTTGCAAAGATAATTCTCTGCAGGCCAGAGAGATATAGCACAAGGGTTAAAATGCTTGCCTTGCACGTGACTGCAATTCAATTTCTGGAATAACTATGGTCCTACAGCACTACCAGGAGTGCTCCCTGAACAGGAACCAGGAATAAGGACTCTGTAACACCAGATGTGCCCCCTCATCTTTCTCTAAGCCTCAGTTTCCTTATCCATATAATGGGAATATGAGGTGGTCACACAAGTAGGGGGTAAAGGTTAAATGAAATGTGAAAGTATTTACTAAACTATAAAGATCAATAATGATAACTGTTGCCTACTTACTTGAAAAAGCAAAAATGTGGAGGTAGTCATTTTCAACTTGATCCCCATTTGCCTTCTTCTCAAATCCAGTCTGAGCTGGAATGCCTCAGCCTACGCTTTCTTTAAGCCCATCTGCTCAGAGTGCTGACTCAATAGTCATTGTATCTTCAGGTCATCAATATAAATATGACTAATTCCCGCTGGCGTAAAGCTAAAGTCTGATAACACTGTGATCCAAAACATGGCACTTACCCTGACCCCAGGGGGCCAGTTCACTAATCGCAATCTCGCCAAGTGGCAAAGAATAAGCTAATCTGTGTGAAAGACACAGATGTCACGTACTCCCTACAGCCACATCCACATGTATGAGAGGAATAATGTCAGCAGTATTATCTCTGAGCAGCAAGGACAATGCCATGCAATTATAATAGCATATTGTCCATTGTATATAGGGGTGACACATCTGATGATGTTATTTTCTATGCATGTGAATGTCGCTGAAAGGGCCAATGCATAATTCACATCTCCTGACAAAACGTAGGCATAAAGCATGTGTCCGTTAGATGATGCCATTTAAATACTTTCACCTGAGAGAGCGCCTTTTTCCCTGAAAACTGAAAACGCTTTATGGCCCGTACCTCATGGAACAGAAGAGTGAGTGACAGGAAAGGCGCTGAAGTAGCTATACCTGCTTAATAATGTTGTCCCCCAAAGTATTTCTATTCGGATTGAAAACACCCATTCTCAGTCTTCTTGCTGTACTAACAATCATGCCTCTTTTGAATAACAAGGAACTAGTTGTTATAATTCTAAGCTACATAGGAGAAGAGAGGCCATTAGTGCCTAACCAGCTAGGCCTATTTCCTGACCAAAAGCCTCAATCCCACATACCAGTTTGGCAGCTCATGTGCCCAGTCTCAGCAAATTTTCTAAGAATTACAGGTCAGGAAGCCTCAATGAGAGGGGAGGAGACGTCATTTGGCTGCAATCACCAATGTTAAATCTTAATCGAGAAAACTAAGCATGCAGAAGAAGTAGAGCGGTTTCATATCATGGAGGTTGGGGGGTAGGGAGGAAGCGGAGGGGAGGGTATCAGCCTATTTGCCAAGTCTTGACAGAAGTAATAAATTATGCAATATTTATGTTCAATTTTTAAGATATCATAAAAAGGGAAGGCACAACCGGTTTGAAGTCTGAAAGGGATGAGGAACTATTTCACAAATGGTGCAGAGTACACCAAAGAGAAGAAGCAATGGCAGCTGAGGTTGCATTAGCCTGGTGTTTCTCAACCTCACCATGTCGACATTTGGGCTGGGCAATGCTTTGCTGGGGAACTTCACATGTACTCTGTAAGGCACTTGACGCTTCCCACCCTTCCATTTACCAGATGCCAGTAGTAACCCCCTTTCCAAGATGTGACAATTAAAATATCCCCAGACATTGTTCAATGTCTCCTGAGAAGTAAACCCAAGCCATGTCTAGAATCATGCATTAGGCAATGAATGATCACACTTCTGGGAAGAAGTAGCTGAGCTAAAGGGTTTGCACTCACACATAATGGTCTCTTCAGCCGCTGAGAGGAAGGCCCAGTAACCCCTTGAACCGTCATGACACTTTGATGTTCCTGCTAGCACCTCATTAGCCTCACATGTTCTTGATGGGTCAGAGAAGGCCCACCTGAGTGAACAAGCAGGTAGCCATGTGAGTTGGTGAACAGAGGTGTCCGATGGCAGGGCTGGGTATGGGGGTTGAAGCAAGCTCTTCTTCCTCAAGCACAGAGTCTTATCTTCCCAGAAGGGGCACCACTTTTTCTGAATAATATAGACATAATATAGGTTGGTGGCAGCCTGGCCTGGCAGCTAGGGAGCCATCAGATTCCTCTTTTCCAGTTTTGTCAAATGCTCTCTCATAAGAGAGGTAGGAGCTTTATGTAACTAAACAATTTAGAAAAGCAATGCTTGTGACCAAAGAGAACCAAATGCCTGAAGCTCTTATATGGAAGCAGCTTCTTTCCTCAACTACCAAAGTAGCACACACCAGTATTCATCTATGGAGTCACTTGAAGAAGACAGGACCAGAACAATGATGCTGGAAAATGGGCACTGGTGTGCTGGATCACTGGACTACCCAAGATTCCTCCAGCCTACAAAGCCCCTGCCTGGGGTCTCCTAGGTCTTGCCAGAGGCAGAATGCAACCACATCGATCAATGGTGAAGAGTGCTAGGCAAGACAAACACTGGGACTTCTTAGACCTTTTCATTCCACATCCTGCTTCAGCCCATTATGGCCACATGAAAATGTGCAATCTGGACAATTAGTCATCCAAGAGACTAAACACTCAAAACAACCACAACTATGCCCTTTCAAAGCCAGGCAATAAAATATATCAAATGACAAAGTAATAGACTACCTTCTGAAGGTGCATCACAATCAAATGGCAAGTCCTTTAACAAATATTTCTGAGTAATTACAACTGGTTCTTTTAATAATGACCCAGAAATCATACTCTGCTAGCTCTGATATAATAAGATTTTTAATACCCCCTTTAATTATTTATTTGGTGTTGCTGGGGATCAGCCCAGAGCTTCACGTATTTGTGATATGTATTCTACCACTGAGTTACAGCCCTGGACCTCACAATAAGAATTTTAATCTCGAATGTTATGATTTATAATCTTCAGTTTGTAATATACTATCTCAGTGGAAATGCTGCTAGTAACTAGCTGATTTCCTAAGATCTAAGAAACAGTGTAACTTTCTCTCCATCAGGGCAGCCTAGTTTGAGGTCTTCCACCTATTTTAAGGAAACTCTGCAGCAAGGATTCAGTGGTGCATGTTGTGATCTTACCAAGGCAGAGCTTGGGGCTAAGAATAGAGCTTCTCCTGCTTTACTTTCAGTAGAGGGTGGCAGATCTCATTAGTATGGGGAAACCAGTACCAGCTATTAGCATCAAATAAGAGTTGCCATTGCTAACTATTTCTGTGCACAGTCACACAACATGCTCCGAGTTTTCTCAATAAACTATATCCTTCCCAAGGGGATGAGGTTGCCTCTTCAAGGGGCTCCAATTTGCATATACTGTCTCCACCATTTAAAAGTGAAACCTCCTTGCAATATTACTTCACTGCTGAAGAATCTTCCTCCCCACACTTCCAGTGAGAATTTAAGCAATGATCAAATGGAAACCTTTGCTTAATTAGAGGATGACAACTATAAGGAAATGTGATTACACATTTTTTTTAAGACACAAAATTGGCTCCCAAGTTTTTTAGTGTTTTTTTCTTCTTGCAGCACATTTGTTTACCATGAGAAAAGAAACTACTGTGTGGAAATGTGTGTTATCCGATGTAAATGCAATACATCACCTAAAAGTAAGTGAGGCAAGTGTTATGCCCATCAGAGAAATTAAAACCCTAATGGAAAGTCATAAAAGTCTAGAAGCCTTCCTTCTTAATGAATAAAATAGTTGCGAACATCCCATAATTGCTCTTAGTCCATTAAAAAAATTTATTTATTTGTTTGTTTGTTTATTTATTTATTTTTGTGTTTTGCCATGTGTCACAACTACAAAAGAACAACTACAAAAGAATTTGGCACATTTAAGAGTAAAATGGCACAATCCTTAAAATATTAAAAATGTGACCTTGTTAACAAGTTAGCAACTTCAATGTTTTCATAAATTCTATTAGTCCCATTATAAAATATAGGTGTGTAATAATTTTCCAGTGCTAAGAAAACAAAATCCAGCATTTTAGTGATGCCTCCAAATGTCTCATTTCTTTTTAAACTACATTCATAAGGTGTGAAGGGAAAAGAAAGATTTCAAGATTGTAAAGTGTTGTCAGAGCTAAAGGATTGAGTTGAGAAAGCAGGCTGAGGGACGCAGGTGCCAGACATTGCGTAGAATTTGCACTTATGCTCCATTAATTGCCAGCATATCTTCCTTTCCCTTTTTCCTCCCTTCCCCCATTAAATCCCTCTGGAAAACAGCAGAGCAGCAGGCCCAGACTGGTACCCAGCAGCAACACCAGGAGCAGAAGTAGCCAATTAGCCTCCAGAATACAAAGAGGGAGAAAAATGATGCAGTTACCTAGCAACCAGGAAGAGCAGAAACAGCTGTGTAGCAGGCCCAGGCTGGTACCCAGGCAGAGACAGGATAGCCAATTAGCACACTGTATTTAATGCTGATGTGGTTTCCTAGTAACAGGCTGTACAAGTCTGTCTGTTGCATTTTCTCCCTTCCTTCCTCACATTTTCCTCAATCATGCACAGTATTACTATTTGCCCTAATTACTGTTTCTCCACTGCTTCGAGCGGCCATTATTTTGTCCCCAGAGAAATTGGAAGAACTCAGAAAAAAAATCTTCTGTAATGACAGTATTTAGTTTCAAATTCAGATTAGCTATAAGCCTTGAGACACTAAACAACAACAAAGAATGAGGGGAAACATAGCCAACAAATCGCTTTCTGTATACATTTATCAAAAGCCGATGGTACCTTTTCTACCTGCTAATATTTACATGTGGCTAAAGCAAAAGAAAAATTTAATAATGCATACTGTCATTTTGTCATACACTACATTTCAAATAGGTTGAATCTCCTCTGTGTACCTGAATTTATACATATTGATTTTCTGACACTCTCTCCTGAACACTAGGAACATAAAATGTCTTATTACCTATATCAGAGAAGGGAGATATATCTTTTGTTGCTCCTTTTAAAATACCAATACCAGTTTCAACAGACTCATGACCAATTGAGAATTCAATATAAAGAATCATTATTTCCTTTCTACAACAGAATCTGAGCATACACGAAGAGTGGCCCCCACCCCATAGTAAGGAGATTTAACCACTATGTGTTTTTTTATTCACACCCCTTAACTACCATGTTTTAAGTTCATAGTGGCAATAATGATTCCAATGAGGTGAAATTAACCCTAAGAGCACATAAAATAAGACAGAAAACTTTTAAACATGACTCTTGCATGGCTCTTCTAAATATTCCCTATTGCATCTGGTGGTTGCATCAATCTTTACCTTCATCAGTGAACACATGATATAATTTTACAATTTTTCAAAGGCAAACATTAGACTCCTAGAACCTCCCTCATTTAAAACTGGCCTTGATACTGGAACAATCTATAACCTTCTTACAAGATATCTCTGATATAGAAAGTCACAGGGCTCCAGAGGAAAACATTAGACCCCATAAAACCCTTAACTGCATTAGGAGTTCATGAAGGAAAAGACTTTCTCAACTAATGGTGGCTTCTACTCTCCTTCCAGAAACAAAAGCTTTAATAGCTATTTTCAACTTTAGTTCATCTCCTATAAAGGTTGAAACTTTACCATTTATAACATGTATGTACGCATCTATATAAGATAATATATATCTTTTTGAAAATTTTTTAATATTTTGCATTGCTTGCCTGAAAACAGGATTCATTAAACTCACTATTTTATATTACTGTATTCAATAAGCTAAATGTCAATTATATTAATGAAAAGGAGGATATATCCTGAAGGCAGAAACAAAATAAGCCTAAATATGTCATATGATAACATATGGGCAGCTCTTCATATTAAATAAGTTTTAAGTTATAAATGCCCCATATTTTTCATGCACCATAAACAGAGTCAAACCTGAATATAAATAACTTTTTGAAGGGAACAGAGGGAAAGATGCAGGGTTGGTCTAGCAATGAGAGGAGTCTGTAAATAAGGCCTGGATTAAGAAAAAGAAGAATCTAGACTCCTTAAAGAACTCATAATGGTATGCCCAGGTTTCCCATCCCTAAAAGTTTATGGGTTCCAATCATGGGCCTATCCCCAAATACGACAATAAGCAGAAATATTGAAGGAGACTGTAAGGTGAACTGAAATATGCAACAGACCAAGGGAAACTTATTTTCATTGCAGATACTCTTAAATAATTTAAGTGGTTTGACCTCCATTATATAAGTGAGACAGGTCTAACATTGGCTACTAAACAAGAAAACGCTGCTGGAATGGGAAATAATTCCATTACTGGTTGGCCAAATAATCAGCCCCTTAATTTTTATGCCAGAAAAAGGATAAACACAGAATGATATTTATATATGGTAGTCAGAGTAACTAGATGAAGAAATACAATGGTTTAAAGCAGGGAAGTGCCTCCATCACCCTTGGTCCCAAAGAATAAGGAAGAGAAGGAAAAACAGGGTGGTGGGCAGGGAGAAGAAAAAAGACAGGAAGCAACAGGGGGCGACAAGGTCCATCAGTGGTGTTAAGGAATGATAGAGCTAAATATTCAAACCTGCACAGAGCCAATGACACTAAGCACATGAGATCCACACTTTAATAACTAAACTTAAAAGAAAGAGCCCACGGAGAAAGCAGGCTGGGGACAGGTGAGGGGTAGGAGAGGGAACCTGGGAACACTGGTGGAGGGAAGTTGACACTGGTGACAGGATCAGGGATGAAACATTGTCTAAACCTCAACTATGCATAACTTTATAAATCACAGAGCTTTAATAAAAATACGGGGTAGGGGGTGGTCGCTTATTTTTTATTCTCTTGATGGCCTTGCTTCTACTAGCATTTAGCTTAATACTTGTCAATATTTCACTTTTTTTTTTTTTTTTTTTTTTTTTTGCTCTTTGGGTCACACCCGGCAATGCTCAGGGGCTAATCCTGGCTCTGCACTCAGGAACCACTCCTGGCGGTGTTCGGGGACCATATGGGAAGGCGGGGATCAAACCAGGGCCGGCAGAGGCTGGTTGCATAGTAGTTCACATTTTTAAACGGCTGGAATGAAGTTACTCTAAGAAAACCCAACTGCAGGAGAAGAAAGAGGAGCAAGAGAGTGAGAAAATCTACTCTGGTTCTCAATGCTCCCCCAGCTTGTCTCCCTGCTTGCTTGCAGAGTCCTGGAGCTTCATGAACATGTTGTAAGCCATAATTGAGGACTTAAAAAGGATCACAAAAAAATGGTCACAGGGACTGGAGTGACAACCCAGCGGGTAGGGCGTATGCCTTGCACGAGGCTGGCCTGTGCCAGCCGGGCTCGATCCTCGGCATCCCATATGGTCCCGAGCACCACCAGGAGTAATTCCTGAGTGCAGAGCCAGGAGAAACCCCTGAGCATTGCCGGTGTGACCCAAAAGGCAAAAAACAAAAATGGTCACAAATTTAGGTAAATGACTGATCCCTTCGCAAAATTAACAGTATGATACCTTGTCCTTTCTAATATGAAGGTGTGATAAAAAGCAAAAAAAAAAAAAAAGGGCTTGCAAGGCAGGAAATGATTCAGTACAGGAAAGTATGTGTAAGGTTCTCAGGCGGGGCATGAAGGAGGAAGAAAGGATGATGCTGGGAACAGGTTACCCAGGACCACCCATTCCATCTCCATGAGGATAGGTCAACAGAAGTGGCGTGGTTAGAAAAGGTCAAACTGTCTCCACCTGCTAGCTGAGTTCCGCGTGATGCATGGGTCCCATAGTGGTCTACTGCATTCCTAGAGTTCCATGCACTGATCAAAACTAATGTCCTTATATAAAAGTTTGTTTTCTCACAACCCTATTTTCAAAATTTCAACAAACAAAAACTCAAGGAAATGCAACTCATCTTGTATTTTCTTTATGTTAATCCTTATCTTTTAATTATAAAGTATTATTCAAAAGCATTTATTCTGTAACTTTTAAATTTTCTGTTTTTCCCCCAATTTAAGCAGAATCACTTCTCTATTATTTCACCATCACTTCACTATTACATCAGGAGACATAAGAAAATTATTGTCTACCACCAAGTCTTATAATAGCATGCTAGCCTAACATTCAAAAAAGCTCTGTGTAATTTTCTTCAAATCTTCATATTTATTATGTGCAGGTGGCTATCGATATCGTTATAGTAGAAACAACTTATATACATTATTCATTAAACAGAATGTTGTTTTAGTTTGCACATTTGGTTTTCTCAGTTGTCATACTTGGCCTACCCTTAACTGTTTGCACAAACTCTCCTTGATGTTCCTTCTCTTTTTACCAAACAAAGCCAACCCAACCTTTAAGCCTCAAAATTATTAAAATTCTGCTATTTTCACTGCTTTTACTGAAATAAAATCCCCCTTTTCTCTTTTTTAACTCTAAGCCCTACTCTATGTTCTATTCTCATTTGAGATTAGGCAGCATATTATATTCTGAAACCATATTTAAGGTTTTTGCATCAAAAAGTGAAGTCCTTGGAAATGAGAGGATTAGAATAGTGACTAGGAGAATCATTGTTTAAGAAATATTATTAACATTTATTATTAAGTAAATAAATATTACAACCAAATACTCATGAACTTTACATTCTTTTTTCCCTCCCTCCGCCATTTTTACTTTACTCCTTACTTACTTTGTAAGTAAAAATGGTATCTGGAATAAGTATCCCACAAAGCCTACATTCATTACCAATATGAAGATAAAATTAATGGGATTGATTATTTATGCTGAGTTTAAGTTATTCTGCACAATGTGTTTGCTGATGTATTTTCATGAATGGTAACAACTAGCATATTGTTAAACTATCAAGTGGTGAACTCTAAGATTTTCTTGACTGGTAAAATCCTCCCATCAGCTGTTTTCCTGCTACCTCTTTTCAAGCTTTCTTACAGCTCCTGAATATGCTAAATCAAACTACCATACTATCATACTCTCCCCACCTTGTAAACTAAATGGTTAACCCTTATTCTAGTTTCCATCCCATAATCAGGGTTTAATGAGTTTCTGCCTCAACACATGGATAAACTTCATTAGCAGCCATGTGTCCGGCATATTAAAGGCCCTTTAATGTCTTAAAATTGCCCTGTTTCAGTTGCTATTGTATAAATTCAAAGAATTTTTTATCTGCAGCAAAGAAAAGCTTGAAAGTGGTCGATGGGCCCCCTACTGTTCCAGACTGAGGTATTTAATTTTATCCCCCCTGGTAGGCCTGACCTTGAATTAGGGCTTCTATTTATATAAATTAGAGTATTATCACATTGGCATTATTTAAAAGATGAATAGCATCAATAAACACAGCCGACTGGAAAAAGAAAAGCAACTTTTTAATCTCTGAATCATCCATGCTGTTTCTGACCACTGATGATAGCCCCCATTTTTATTTAAATGCTCTGTTTTCCTTCCTTCTCCTGACAGTCCTTCCTTTCTCTTCTGCCAGTTACCCCATGGCACAGCGCCTGACATCTATAAGCTATTAATACCAGTTTATGGAATGACCAAATGAACAAAATAAATAAGAAGCACCATAATCTGTTAAAGATGATGCAAGCCCAAAGGGCAGGAGACATGAGTCAAATTTAAATTCTGCCAGTGTCGGCTGTAAAACATGGACTCTGGTATTTTCACAGGTTGTAGATTCAGGTTCCCTTCTGTGTGATAACGCCTGCCATTCTTACTTCACAGGGACAGCAAATTCACGTTTGTCATTTTAATGAGCGAAGTATGACCCTTAGAAGAAATTTTCCCTTGAATCATACAGTAATGGCCATAATAAGAGTAGCTTATAGCACTTGCAATAATGGGTCTGGAAACGGAAGACTGTTCCTTTGTCATTTCCTTGTTCTGGTTCTTAGTCATTTGATGAGGCAATCTGTTTAAGGACCCTCCCAATTTATATCTATTTAGAAGACACTTAAGGTAGCTTTCATTGTCAATGTGTACTTAAACAATAAATTCTCATTTCCTTTATACAATGGTTGTAAAGGAAGTTATGACCTGACTCCTCTTCCCCTTACTAATCTGCACAGAGGTACTTTAACTCCAGCAATCCTGTTTGGGTTCAATCGTGGCCCAAGCAGCCAGGACCTGTGTGATATTGTACAAGTTATCTGACTTTTTTGAGCTTCATTTTACCTGTGAAATAAGGGTTGGGCGACAGTCCAGTGGGGAGGGCATTTGCCTTGCATACAGCCAACCCGGATTTGATCCCTGGCATCCCATATGGTCCCCCAAGCACAGCCAAGAGTAATTCCTGAGGTCAGAGAGCCAGGAGTAACTCCTGAGCATTGCCAGGTGTGACCCAAAAAGCAAAAATAAAGGATAGTACACAGGTGACTAGATTTAAACAAGGACTAAAAGGGTTAATATACTTGTAGTGTCTTAGTATATAGGAAGGTTTTTTATAAGAATTTATTGAATAAGGAACTACATTTCAAACTTTAAAGTACTTAAATAAATTTTAAAAATCAATCTTTTCTATCTCTTAATCACCAATCTTACTGTTTGTTATATTTTTAGACATCACCCTATTTGAAAATAAATGATCTCCTAAATCCTAATTAAGACCTGCCCCAAAAGCAGATATAAAATGCCAAATAAATGCCACACATGTACTGTATTGCCTTTCTGCCCGGGAAACAGCCCATCCTGTCCAAGGGCCAGAGAAAAGCAAAGTCCCAGTTTTAACTGGAATTCTGCATGTAGCAGAAAAAAAGGAGAATATGGGCCACCTCCTTCAATCATAATCAACACTCAAAGAATTCTTTAGTGGGTCTTTACTCAAACTGTCCTAACCAGATTCACTTTCTGGTTAGGACAGAAAGAAAACAAATGTGGACATGTTTTCATATGAGTCTAATTTGAAAACTGGTGCTAGCACATAGTACCACTTAAGTCTCCGGATATGGGGTTCTTCTCAGAAGTGACTAGGAAGAAATGGGCAAAATAATTCCCATTTTGCATAGAAATAACATGCATTTTAACAAATTGATTTTTTTTGCTGAAATGAGCATAATAAAGTGTTTTTTTTAAAGTTGAAAGTGAAGCCTTTCCTTGCATCAAAATTTAAGGATGATTTAGCTGACTCTAAGAAGATGAATAAAACTATGATTATAATGGTTGATTTATTGAGAACGAAAAATATACTACACAAAGACCAGAAAACCGAGTGGGAAAGGTCTCTAATGACTTGGCTGCTAAGGGCCATTTTTATGCTCATGCCAGCACTAAGAGCTCTTTGCAGTGAATAAGCCATATGCCCATTTGTCTACGCTTCCTTTCTCTAAGATGCTGCTACTTCTACAATGTTCCTTTTGTCCCTGTCTCTGCTGCATCTTCTTTCCCCCCCATTCTTATTCCCCCATCCCTAACATCACCTCCTTGGGCAACCCTATTTTTGCCCTAGCTACCAACTTGAACATCTGCTACCTTAAAAAAAATCATCACATTGCCTAACATCCTCTAGGGCAGAAAGTTTGAACAATTCAGCATCCTCAAAAAGCCACAGAAGGGGAGAAAATATATATAGTTTCTGGCTCAATCCTATCCATATAAACATTCAATGAATAACATGTTAAAAATTCTCCAATGCAAGCAAGCTTATGTTACCTTTAATGTTATTTTGTTTTCTTATGAACAGAGAGAGCCACACACATTTTATTTCATTTTTGAAACTGGGTCTCCTTTTCAACATATTACCATATAGAAGTGACATACTGTGCAATAGCACTCTAATTCTAGAGAACAAAATATCAATATTTTCCCTCTATCCCGGATGGTTTTCTCATCTATTTTTTCTGTCTCAAAGCACTCCCCAGGTGAAGGATAAAAAATATATACATTTTTACTGAATTAAAGTGAGTCCCATGTTAAAAAAAATTTGCCTTAGTCTGACCAGAACAATATTTTCCCAAACTTCATGTTAACAATTGGTCAGTAGCTCTGCTCTCCATGCCAATTACATACCAGCAGTTTCTTCTCCAACATGAATCTTCATTGCCATATACCTTTGCCCTCAAGCTTCTGCTGGTCCATTTCCTTTATATGTTTGCACTTAATTTGATTCCATCCTTCATGCTTTTTTTCATTATTCTTAGTTCATCCACACCACATAAATTATCACATTTGTTTTCAATTCCCCCATGTGCCCCATTCACACCAATTCCAAATAAATACTTTTGATTCTCATCCATTCTGTCCAAATTAATTCATATCCTCTCTCCTCAATCCCCATTCCCACCTCTGCCTCCCTCTTCTCTGTTTTTCTTACTTATAGCACCTATTTTTTATTCCTTCCAGGCATGTCTCTATGGAAGGTTTTACAAAGCAAATGCTTCTTGATAATGTAGAGTAATTGTTTCTTGTGCTGTCTTAGGAAAACCATGCCTATCATTACTACCAATTCCAACAGGCCAATGCTTACATGTCCAGTTGCACTCTCTACAGCTAGTGCTAATGATCACCTCCATACTGACAAGAATAAAAGTGGAAAAATAAAAGCTTCTTGGTCTGGGGTGGCATTTCACTTTGAGTAACTGCCTTAATTTGAGTTCACACCAAGCTGTTTTCTTTGTGCACTCTTCACTAATTAATATAACAGTAATAATTACAGCCAACCCCATGACTACCTTTATACTGGTAATCTGCTCAATCATCACAACAATGTCGAGAACAGACACAATTACCCCTTATTTCATACCAAGACTCAGGGGATAAGGACTTGCCTTTGAACTGAGATAGCCAGAGGTCAAACCCAAGTGGACCTGGTTGCAAAGCCCCACTTGAACCCCCTCTGAAACAATTTCTCCCAGTGCCTGCTGTCTCCCTGAGTAAACTCCCCTGGGAAAGAGTCTTTCCACTTCAGTCCACCATATAGCAATGGTTGCAGGTGCTGAGGAACCTAATGAGCTCCAACTTCATAATGACTTTGAGCAGATGGTATCCAAACGCAAACCACCAAGAAATATGTTCTTCTCCTATCTCTATTCAGAATTGGGGACACAAAAAAGAAGAAAATGTTCTGAACTCCCCACCCCAATAATGATTGTTTCCCCCATTGTTGTCCAACCTCCATATAAAGCAAGATATAGTTTGTTTTGGAGTCAATCATTCAGAAATATGTCCATAAATAGTAATTCTAAAATCCAACAAAGCTCAACATTCTTGTCTTATCCTGCTTTCTTTGCTTTCCTGGGGGAGACAGGCAATAAATCAGAGTCTGGAAGCTCAGCAACGTCGTGTCATGACTTTATTCACTGACTTTTGAAAGAAAGAAATGGAAGGGAAAAATGATCTCCAGGACAATACACAGAGCAAAAGAGCTGATTAATAGCAAGATGCATCAGCTTTGGTGTCTGTTGAGTGGAGAAACCAAATCCAAATTCTGACAGGACTCTATACCACGGGGCTCACCAATTTCATTAGGAGACTTTCCCATGAACTAGGCAGGAATCACATGGGAAATTAACTGCAAATTGATGTACTTGCCTAAGTCCTGCAATATAAGGAAGCAATGCCAGTTCTCTTTTCCCACCTTAGGGAACAACTTTAAAGTTCAAAATGGTGATTTCTTCTAATCACAGGGCAGCCTAGTTTGGGAATAATTTTTTGCAAATGCGTTAAGACATTCCATGAACATGCTCAATGTCCCTATTAGAACAGGATGAGATTGTTTGGCAGATGTAAAAAAAATAGGTAGCTAAGGTATAAGCTTATGGTCACAGGACCAGTTAATGGAAGAGTTAAAACTCAACCCGGGCTTGTCTGGTTCCCAGACCAATGAACTTTCCCTACACATGTCATTTGTAGAACCATCCACACCATCACTGAGCACCAGTAGACAAAGCCTTAAAAGAACTCACTTCTAGCTCAGTCCCATCATTCTGACATTCTTACTCTAAGCCTTCCTTATTCCACTTGCCTGTGCAAGCAAAATACGAAAAGAGAGGAAAAAATTGTCAGGGACTGATTTAAAACTACTGATAATATTATTTGCTCCTATGAAACTAACACCAAGAGGAGACACCAGCTCTGAGTCTCCACCTCCAGGCCAAGAACAAAGTCTGCTTTCAAGGAAAATGTCAATCTCACTCTCTATAAACTCCATTCTTCCGACCACTCCCATTGCTCCAAATATCAGTAGGATTTCTGAGAGTCACCACAGTAGTCTTGGGTAAAATATACAGCTGCCTCGCGGTGCCCACCCGCCCTTACCACACACATAGCAATGTAATCACTTTAGCAACTTCTCAGTAACAAGCTCATTAAAAAGCAATTCTGCCATCTCTCTATAAAGCACGCGCCAGAGAACAATGCAAAAGAGGAGATGCCAATTAATTACAGAATGATCACATCTAATGAACTCTGAAACCCTCCTGCTGTCGGTGACTTTGATGAAAAATCAGGGATGCTGGGGAAAGAGTGATTTGGGACACTCTAGCTACCTTGTTTCACTGTGAATTCAGTCAGCTGTACCTCCTCAGCTACCACTGCAGAGGAAAACTGTAGTGATACCCTCTCAAAGGCCTGGGAAGCTCCAGCAAAGTGACTAGGACACCCACTTTGTGCTCTATGAGTCAGACTTCCAGAACCCTTTGCACTCCGCAGAAAACTGCTTCATCCTATGCAGGTCCTGGCAGTGCCTCCAAAAGATCTCTCGCTGGCAAGGGACAAACCCAGAACCCACAGGCTGGGGCCACTGGAGACTGGAAAGTAGAAAGTGGGTCTCTCTTCCTCCTGCCCAAGCCCTCCTGTCTCTCCCACCTGGTCAGCATGGTGCCGTTTGTGGGGACAGACACACCCCTTCCCACTGCAAGGTAAAAAGCGGAAAAAGAAGAAACCACGTGCGGACAACTTGTACCACTACCTGTGAGTCCTCTGGTGGGCCTTTAAGTGGGAGCTTTTTGTATAAACTTTCCGGCACCCGTTAAACTGACAGCGGTGCACCCTCTTCTTGTTTTCGGGACAAGCCTCGGCCCCTCCTTGTTCACTGTCGCTCTGTCCACTCTTAACTGTCCCCGCAGCTGCCACAGCTGCAGCTGCGGTCGCCACCCCTCCCACCTTGACTGAGCCAAGCGCAGCCTTCTTGGCCACCAGTTTCAATGTCACCGTGCCATCCACGGCAGACAGAGTCTGCGAGGTTTTGACCAGATGGCGGCTGAGCTCAGGGATGACGGGGGCGTCAATGAGGTCACTGCGTTGAGCTGGGCCTGGTTGACGGCTGTGTAACTGTCCAGGGAAGAACTGGCTGGCTGGAGGCTGAGGCAGGTCTCTGAGAGCAACTTGTCCCGAGAGAGCAGGATGTCCACAGCTGAGCTCTTGTCGCAGATGGCTGCCTCCACTGGGAGCAACAGGGGGTCGAGGCGCCGGAAGCTGTCCTCAATGCACGGAGGAGGTGAAGCGTGGAGGAAACAGTCCAAGTCCTCCCCAAAGGTCTCCGAGATCCTCCTGGGCTCTGTCTGTAGGTAGCGTTCCAATTCAAGGCATGTCTGCAGAGAGGAACAAGGGAGGGAAAGAAACAGCCATCAGAGGCGGCGTATACCAGGGGGCCATGTGTGGTGAGGCAGCAGACGAAAATACAGGCAGCTAGAGAGAATGGAATCTCGGTGGATGCCTGAAATTCTCTTGTTGAAAGGTCTGACCTTGTGACTCGTCCCTGAATACTTCTGAAGGAACCACAAAGGTCACAGCACAGGAGTTCAGTTACTACAGTCAAGGGTAACCAAAAGCCCAGAAGGCTGATCTCACACCATCAAGATCCCGATAATAGTCAATAGAAAAATGATCTCCCTATCCACCCAACCTGATCCAGCAGACAAAATGCTCCTTTTATCCCCGGAAGTTCCCATGTAAGTCAGAATAACACAGAATCAGACAAGATTTTCACACCAACGGCTTATCTCAACTGCATTTTTCAAAAAGACACAAGTAAATTTCAAAATAAGTCAGTTTTCACAACACTCTCTGAAAATCAAACTATGTCCATCTAAACTAAAAAGAGACCTCATATAATCGGGCATGGATTCCTTAAACCAGCAGGAATTCATATTGTTTTAAAGAATGCTTCTTATAAAATCTATGATGCATAAGGCACAATCCCTATTGTTTATAATAAGTGCAAAATACAATAGCCGCATATTTTGTGATAAGAAGGAAGAGTCCTATTTCAATGGTTTAGCATCCTTGACAATGAGATAAAAATAAGTTCAAACATGTCTATGTGACTTAATAAAGTTAGGACGTAACCCATTTCAACATAAAGTTTTCACCTGGTAAATAGAGAAACAGAAGAAATAGAAAAAATAAATAAAAAATTAGAATTGCAGTAAATCTTCAATCGTGTTGCTGATTAATCTTTGGGAAATGACATAGGAATCTTATGACTGTTTAGGTTTATATTAGAAATGCTATCCTTTTTTAAAAATCTTATTCTTCCAGAATCTAGTAGAACACTATGGTTCCAACTTGTACCCTTCACTCTGCTTTAATTTCTGAGGTTCAACCAAAAACTCTGATGACAAATTTAAAATATCACTAGCTCAAATTTACTAGCTCTGAAGAGTTTCTATGTCTCAGTCAATGTTCTGGATTACAGGCTTTTATTCTGTTCAGAATATATTTTAATGATATACTTAGTTGTGTTGTATCTGTCAAGGTTTTTATTTTGGTGACATTTCAAAAGAATGTTTTTTTAATAAGCCTCCTGGTAAAACTGCATAACTGAAGAAAAAAATCCAGATTTTTAACTATGAGTCACCTTTGGATTTCACTGTTAGTGTTTTAATAGTAGAAACTAATGAATGGTCCCAAACTCCATTCAACATTCATGTCATAAGTGTTCATTCAACTATTATGTTCACAGCAGGGTGAAAGAATTTCTATGTGTTAAAAAGGGAGAACATTATATAACTGAGTGAAACAGGTATAGAATAAAGTTAAAATGAAGGATTTATAAAGCAATGTGATATCAAATAAAGAATTTAATACAACATACACTGATATATTCCAAGGGAATGAATAGAAAACAAGTTCTACACTTTGTACTATAGAGGTATTAATCAAAGCAAGTTATTGAAAAATAAGCCTTGATTACCTTTTATTTATTGATCAAATAACAGCTTTGGCTTAGTAGACTTTTACCACTTTGTTAGAAACCAATACCGCCATCTTCTTAGGCCAAAAAATTGGCATTATCCTCATTTGCTCCTTTTCTGAATTTCATTTAGAAATTCCCCCCTTTTTCTCTCACTGATAGAACTATCACGTATTTCATTCACAATACTGAACCCCCTCCTTAAGACCCCCCAATACCCTTTTGAATGATAAACTTTTACCCCTTAAAACTCCTCTTTCCTTTGTCTATTCCTTTTTTGGGTCACACCCAGCAATGCTCAAAGGTTATTCCTGGCTCTACACTCAGGAATTACTCCTGGCAGTGCTCAGGGGACATCATGGAATGCCAAGGATCAAACCCAGATTAGCTGTATGCAAGGCAAATCCCTACCCATGGTACTATGGCTCTGGCGCTCCTCTTTTCTTTTTTAAGTCATTAGTTTTTCAAGCACAGTTCCAGGTTTCCAATAGTTTCATAATGTCTATCAAAGAGAAAATCAACTTTATATTCTTTCTGTGGTAATTCTATCTCCAATAATCTGTAACAGTCTTATGTTGTCATCTGGTTTTGGACCATGCTGAGACGTAGTCATGAAAATGACCACAAATACATGGCTTCAGGAAAATCAATGCAAGTGTTTTGGCTTTGTCTGGAGCACACCACATCTTCAAGACACAGACATATTCCAGGTAAAAATCATCTGAGTTCTTGATTATAAAAAGTCCTTAATGACTTGCTATCCCATACTCCAGGACTATATTACATAACCAGTTAACACTGTGGAAGGAGAGAGAATTTATGCATTTCATGTCTTGGTACATATTCTCTAACTCAAAGATTTAAAGTCCCTGAAAAACTGTGACTGGAAAGTTCATATCTCTTCATATTCTAAGACCTGAGAAACCAATTATATTTAACTAGGATTTTTAAGGGATCAGAATTTACCCACATATTTAATACATACAGAGGAGATACAGAATGAGTATGTGCATGTATGAATATAAATACATTTATTTCCTACCTCTGTTTGTGGAGTCTACAAAGATACCCCAGGGCCAGTGAGCAGCCCTAGAATAGATATCTTGAATTCTATATACAGTTACTTATAAAGAAACCAGAGTTCCTTGGAGAAACAAGTGACTCAAGGGCTATGACAAAGGGGGAAACAAAACCAGTAAGCCTAGAATATCTTGTGATCTTAGATTTTGGAAAGTGCCCATAAAGTGATGGAGGTATACTAGAAAGACTCAAGAACTAACTAGAAGGATTTCTCAATGGCAAACCTGGATCAATTAGAGAAAAAAAACTAAATAATGCTAATAATGGACCATAATACATAGAATAAGGTTTATATCAATAAACCCAGAATGACATAAGTAAATGGATGAATAGACAAATGAAGAAGAAAGTTCAGCCACAACTATGTACTGTAAAATTACAATTAATGAACATAAAAGAACTAATGGAAATAGAAACTTGTCTTCTACAAACAACAAAGTAACAGCTACTAAAAATCACCAATGGATGCTACAACAAATAAATGAAAGCAAAACAAATAAAAGGTGCTTGCTTAGTCTCAAAATTCCCCCCCAATAAGATATTCATTAATTGCAAATTTTAAAATAATAACTTTATAGTAGAAAACCCTTGCATGCCTCACCTTAACCATTTGATTAACATAAGTAGTAGTAAGACACTATGATACCCTAAGTTAAACAGGACGAAGGTTTCCTGACCAAAACAAACAAACAAACAAACAAAAAATACATAACATCACAATCTAATTTGGAAAAAAAATCCAAAATATAAGTAAATAATCTCAAAAATAATTTACCAGCATTTACTAGAAGTTTCAAGGTCAGGGGCTGGAATGATAGCACAGTGGGTAGGGCATTTGCTTTGCACACAGCCGACCGGGTTTGATCCCCAGCATCCCATATGGTTCCCCAAGCACTTCCAGGAGTAACCCCTAAGCACTGCTGGATGTGACCCAAAAAGCAAAAAAAAAAAAGTGTCAAGGTCATGAGGACCAAAGGACTTTGTAAAGACTGGAGGTCTCTCAGGAGATATGACAACTAACTGCAAAAGATACTGGATGAGAAAAAGGACATCAGTGGGGGAAAATATGCAATTCAAATGTATATATCAGTTAAAGGTATATATTTATGTATATATTAGTTATTATAGGTATCAAATGTATATATTTAACTAATATATAAAAGGTATATATTTAACTAATATATAGTTATAAGTGTATATATTAGTTAAAGGTATATATTTATTTTTATCAATAAAAGCTGTATTTAGAGGTGACTACAAGAGTATGCCACCCTCACGGCAAGCCTGGCAAGCTGCCGTGTCATATTGATATGCCAAATACCAGTAACAATTATGTTAGGTCATTCATATACAGTTCTAGACAGGTTCTAACTGATACCAGCAAGCCTAGCAAGAAACCAGAGCAAACCACACATCATGCAGTCAGTCATTCTCAACATCCAGACTCCATAGTTCTTCAGAGCTCCATCCAAGAGAAAACCTGATCTTCCCCCTTTAAGTTTCATCAGTAAATGCTCGAGATGAGAGCCTTCTACTGAGACTGTACCACCTACACGGCAAAGCCTGGCAAGCTACCCGTGTTTTATTTACTTGTTATGCCAAAAACTAGTAACAATTATGGACCTCAATTCCATGACCTGGAGAATGGTTTCAGGCTCCTCCTGTCCCTGAAGCAAGCAGATGCCCTTGGGTTACACTTGCTTGTGATAGGACTCATGGAGATGTTACTAGTGCCCACACGTGCAAATCAATGAACAATGGGAAGACAGTGATACAGTGATACAGTGATATATTCCCATGACCTAATATAATGGTTTGAGGCTCTTTATGTTCCTGGAGCGAGCAGATGCCCTTGGGCTCTACTAGCATGAGACAGGACATATGGAGATGTGCTTGAGCAAATTGATGATGAACAGGAATATAGTGGAGCCCGCTTGAGCAAATTGATGATGAACAGGAAGATAGTGATAGTGATATATTTATGTATATATTAGTTACCACTGTTAATTTCCTGGGTTTCATCACTGTATATATTTATGCATATAATTATGTATGCATGTATATATTTATGTATGTATTAATGTATATATTATGTGTATGTACATATTTATGCATGTAAATATATGAAGGTATATATGTATGTATGTATGTATTAGTTATCTGTTAATATCCTGGGTTTTATTATTGTGCTATGGTTATCAAAATTAGGATTACACATTTCAAAGTGTGTAAGGGAAATCAATGTATTATTTTACAATTTCTTAGTAAGTCTAAATAATTAACAGGAAAAGAAAAGAACTACCCATCCAAAAACTAGGAGTATCTCCAGATCATAAATTTGGATATAGAGTTCAAATGCTTCCCACCAGATACTACTTGGACCCAATGACACTTATCAGCCAGCTACAAATAATAGTTGACAGATGACAATTTAATGACATAAATTATGTGTCTGGTCCCTCACCTTGACTATTAAGAGGATTCTCTCAGTTTGAATCAACAATACAACTTAAAGCTTGAGCCAATGAGTCAACCTCTACCCCCTCAAAAATATCCATTGAAGTCAGAAAAGGGAAGGAAATCTGCACGAGTGCAAAGTGATTTTCCTACACAGTTATGAGTCACAAATGAGCATTAGAAAGACTGATATCTCAACTTTGAAATATATAGCAGCTGCTTGTCCTAGTTTCCTAATAAAAATTGCCTAAAATTTATTTTGAAATGACAACCTTTAAATTGCTCTCCATTCTGTTCAGAGCTTTAAAACTTGTCAAAACCTGCTAGTTAAAAGTGATAATCCAAGAGCTAGGACAATAGTACTGTGAGCAAGTGCTTGCCTCACATGAGGCCAACCTGGGTTTGATCTCCAGCATCCAATATGGTCCCCCATCCCTACTAGGACTGATCCCTATGAGAGAGCCAGGAGTGAGCCCTAAGAACCACTGGGTGTGCCACTCCCCCAAAATAAGTTGATAAAAGTCATAATCCAAGATCTAGTTTTAAAAAGAAAAAATCCTTTCCCTGCCATGCTTACTCTATGATAGGTTCCAAGTACAGAACTTACAGAGTAAGATAACCCAAGTCTTGTAGCTCAAAAATGAATTTACAAATATCTCCCCACAGTTGACAAAAGGGAGTTACTTTCTTTCCTCTTTCTTCTGTCTTTTAGGTTATATCTGGTTGTGCTCAGGAGCTACTTTGGCCTCAGTACTTGGGGAGTTCCTGCTGACAGTTCTCAGAGAGCCTGACAATGCCGCAATTGAATCCAGGCCTACTGTGTGCAAAAGCATGGGATCAAGACCGTAGAGCTTGTGCTAGCACAAAAGGGAGCTACTTTTATGGAATCAATAAATATGCAAGAAAAGTAGTCATAAGTGGATATAATGATGTCAAGCACACAAGTGGCTTTGTTCAACTTGTTCTTATCTTATCAATAATTACATAAAACTTGCCAGTCAGGAGTATAAACATGTCCAGTTACTCTTGCCATTTCCCCTAAAATCCTACAGAGTTTCCTTTACATATTTCTCCTCTCTTTCGCCTCATGTTCATGAGACACAATTTTACATCTTTCCTCTTACTAAGCATTCTTTTATTCAAAGTTCAACATAAACCCTATCTCTTTTAGGAAGGCTAGAAAAAAATATTGAGTAAGAAAACACTGGGGTAGAATGCATGACTGGCATGTACAAGTCTTGGGTTTCATATTGGTATTACATGGCCTTGTGACCCCATAGCAAGACAGGACATGAGAGGAGAGGAGGATGGAGAAGGAGGGGACTGGAAATAAAGAGAAAGGAAAGGGAGGGAGGGAGGGAGGAAGGGAGGTAGAGAGAAAGGGAAGGATGGACAAGTTGCTGATTGTCAAGACCATCAGTCTTAATTCTGAAAAATTATACATTCCCCAATTAATCCAAAAGTCCACCTATTGGTGATATATCTGGCTTATACTGTGAACTCCTTATAGATAATCACCATATTTCTTATACCACACGGGTTTTCAAATTTATGAATAAAAATTAATTTAGAAATAAAGGCCTATTGTGTTATCTCATATGGTAGAGAAATCTAAGAATTCAAAGTGATGTGGAATTATAAGAGATGCATTTTTGTAACGAATGAGCTAGAGACTAAGGAGATAGCTCAAAGAGGTGGAAAATATGCCTGGCATGTACCAGGTCTCAGCACCACTGAGAAGGCATGTGTACACACACAAGCACACACACATCCAGAATTATATCACAACCTCCATCCATCACTGCCAATTATATCTCAACAACATTCGTGTTTAGTTGGGGCAGAGGCTTGTCTAGACTCTTCAATGTCACTTGTAATAAACTAAGTGTCTAGTACATAAAAAGTTCTTGCTTTTAATTTTGTCTTTTAACTTAGACACAAGACAAATACTTTTGTGTTCTAATGAACAATGTCTATTTTCCAATATTTTTCCACCATCAATAATTTTATCATTTTAAGTAATTATTTGAAGTTATTGCATCCAGGTAAACTCAAATTGGTGGATCAGAAAGAAAAGAATTTTTTAATTGCATCTTACTAATGGCTTTTGGGGAATGATATAGAGTAAATGAAATAAAGGTGACACTTATTACAACTTATGTTCATAATCAATTTAGTCCCTTTAGCCTGCTGCCCTGGGTCCCTGTAATTCCACCTTTAAATAGCCCAAAGGATCCAAAAGTTAAAAGTACAAAGAAATAGAACAAACTGGGATAAGATTGCAGATGGGAAAAAATGGGAAAATATAGTATTACACTTCGTGAAAATTTTAAAAGTCATGATTCTTCTCAGTTCAGGTTTTGAACTGATAACGATGATATCAATAATGATCACTAGGATCCTTCCAACAACGAAGGGATGAACTCTAGTTCCCAGAAAGAATGTTCACTCAGGTAATTGCAAACACAGGTGAACTACACTTGCTTGCCCCTGGGACGCATTTCCTGACATTTATTATGTGTGGGTTTTGTCACGTGCTATTAACCATGGTACCACAGTCCCCAAAGAGTCTAAAGTACAGAAACGGGGAGATGAATCCCTTACTTCAGATGAGTCCCTCTTGGGACTGTCCCAAAGCTTAATTACATTTTTTTGTGTTTTGAAATCTTCACACACACACACACACACACACACACACACACACACCCGAATGGAAATTCAAAGTGACACAAAGCAGCGTGTTAATTGTAGAGTAATATTATATTTGTTTTAAAATGGTCTTTGAAAATACTAATTGTTTTCTAGCTTTTCATTCGACTACTTGTCATGCTTTTAAGCAATATCTATTTGTTCTTCTGATGCCTAAACCACAATGAGAAACTCCGTAGGGTTTCAGAGACTGATATTTATGGGAACTTTGTCCTTTTTCCCTCCAGAGGATGACATGACGTAATGTTTCCTGACACATTTCTGGTCTTCTGAAGTTAGGTCAGAGCTAGAAGATGGGAAAGGAAGTGGGAAGCATGGCTAGAGAGTTCTGGCACCATTTTTTCTCGGGGGCTGGAGGCGGGGTCAGCGCATCATGATTAATACACTCAGGAGCCCAAGGGAGACGCTCCAGACACCACGTGTTTGAACTCTGGTGCCCACCATCCTCGATTTCCACATTTCAAAGTGGGTTTGAACAGAATCCTAATACTGAGCTACTTAATGGCCAAGAAAATGCTATGAACCAGGTGCAGTAATCAATCAAATAAAACTTAGGAAGTGATTTAAGACATAAAGATGTTAAACAATCCTATTTTCTTTACTTTCGTGGCCAGGAAACATCAAGGCAGCAGATTAGAGTGAAGACATTTTGTCTAGAGAACGTGGGTAAGCAAGTATATAACTGTAAATCTCTTACTGCATTTTTTAGCTATTAGGTTAAAAAAACCCACATCAATAACACACCCCAGAGGTACAACAGTATTCCACTTGAATGTCAGAACTGCTGACCCCCACAAAATCACTGCACTGCTGTAGCCAATATAAGCTCACATTCCTTCCCACTGTTTCTCACATCAACTGGTTGCTGAAGCTAAAACCCAAATTAAATATTTCTCTCTAGTAATTTGTAAATTCTGAGAGACAATGCTGTGAAAATTCATTTGCTCCTAAACAAACAGCTAAGTTGGAAATTTTCTATAGCAACCTCCTCAGTGTGTCTCCTCCCCAAACTATTTTCCACATACAAAGAAAATATTTGTTTATATATTTTTCCTTTGGGAGGCGGGAGGGAGAAGACAAGATGAAAGGTCGGGGAAAGGGTGATGTCTTTGAAATATGCAGCTTCAAATATCCCTTTCATCTTCCAAGAATTCCTTAGCTACAGAGCATTAAAAAAAAGTACCCAACCACTAAAATCCAACATGTTGTGTGACTGAAATGTAACATTGTAAAGCCACATAACCTGGAGAGATCTAGTCTAGAAAGAAAGCGCTAGGAGTTTCTTACACTCCAACAAAATTGGAAGAGCTTTTGGAAAAGCTTTTTCTTCCTTCATAATGTTTTTTTAAATTAGCAGTTCTCACTAGGGCGAAATGGCCCATGATTCAGTGTAGTTCTTCCATATGTAAAAACTCATGCTTGTATCATATCAAATCAAAGTCTGCTGCACTTACCTTAGTGCACAATTGCTGCACCAACCCTCCATCAGACCTTATGAGGCGTTCCTTACTTTTCTTGGCCCCTAGACTATACCAAAATTCAAACTTTGAGTGATTAATAGTTACCACTGCTGAGACACAGCTGTTTTGCAAGATGCTTGCAACTGCTCTCATCTTATCTGCCAACTAAGCTTCTGACCTGACAAACACGGGAGGAAATCCCATTCACCACTTTCCAGTATACGCGCAAAGTTTTGTTCTGTGCTCCTTGCTATTACCTTTTCATGCCTTAATATTCTATGTAAAGTCCCCCACGCCTGAGCAAAGATCCAGATCTTCCTGTAAATAAGGTTTAAGAGAAAGAGGATAAAAAGCAAGAGATGCTCCGTAAGAAAAGCTCATCAGAAGAGTGTAAGAAGTGCCGATGCTTTATCCCAATGCCTCGGGATAGCCCTGGGACGCAGGAGAAGCCCCCTTTTCTGACAGTGAAGGCTTCCCAAAGAACAATGGCCCTTACAGTTGTTCCGCTTCATCATTAATTTTCCACAAAGAGCAGTTTTCAAGACAAGCGTTGTGTTAGGCAGGGTCTGATGCTTCAGAAACCTGTAATTATTCTTGGTCCCCCCCCCCCCCCACAGCCTCTGCACCTGTGTCAGTTCAAGGCACCAGCTGGCCATGTCTTGCCTCCTGCCTCAGAAGTGGGTGGGTGGGTGGGCAGGGAGCCCTCAGTACAAACTCTAGCTCAGACCACTGGCCTCTTCTTTCCAAAGGCAAAAACAAACCCCAAATTTTAAACACACCAGTCTCATCCTTTCCCCCAAGGAGTCTTTGCCAGGGGAAACAAATAAACATTAATTGGCTACAGAGCCTTCATTCAAACCAAAATGACTGAAAAAATACAGCAACAGGGCAAGGTCTGACAAGGGGTTATTAATCCTGTTTTACAACCCACTCTGACTTGGCCCCGCCTCCTGCTGTTAACTTTGCACACACCCTCTCAAATTCCCCAGGCCCCTAAGCACTGAGTGGCCAAGATGGGAACATACCGAACCCGTTACATCATCTCCTTCCTCTCCCAAATCACTTGCACAGGCTGACTCAGGCTACTGGGATTTTTTTTCTTTCTAAGCAAACTTATTTCATTGACTCTCTTATCGGAACACTGTTAGATCCTTTTCAGTTGGGTTAATTATACATGTCCTTCTCTATCCCTCCATAAAAATTATGTATATAAACGTGATTGTATGTCTCTCTCTTTTACACACACACACACACACACACACACAGAGAGAGAGAGAGAGAGAGAGAGAGAGAGAGAGAGAGCACATAGAGCTTGAATTTCCCAAGAACAATAGATTCAAATCCCGTTGGAGCCCTCAGTGACAGATGCAATTTAGTGGTTGGTGATAACAGAGGATCTTTTTAAACCCCAAAGTTTTCAGGAACTTCCACTGTGGAATGTTAAAGACAATGAGGGGGTGGTAAGAAGAATGTTGTTCTAGTCAGTCTTCAGACTATGTAATTGAGCAGCCAAAAGCATAAGGAAACCAAGCCTGAAAGCTGCTTTTTCCAACATGGAGGTTTGTATTGTAAACTAATTTCCCCCAAATATTTAAGATGGTTGTGTGGGTTTGCTGCTCTACTTCTTATGCTGGTTAAGAAAGTAAACCCACATATACTAAGAAACAGAAGAGAAAGAGTAAGAGCTAGAGTACCAGGGCAAAAAAAATCAGGCCAGGAGCCAGAGCGATAGCCCAGCGGGTAGGGCATTTGCCTTGCACTTGGCCAGCCCATGCTGGCTTGGGTTCTATCCCGGCATCCCATGTGGTCCCCCAAGCACCGCCAGGAGTAATTCCTGGAGTGTAGAGCCAGGAGAAACCCCTGACCATTGCCAGGTGTGACCCAAAAAAAAAAAAAAAAAAAGTCAGGCCATATCCCTACTACTGTACATCCCTCTTGGACAAGTTACTTAACCCTATAAGCCTCAGTTTCTTCATCTGTAAAATAAGTTCATGGCTGAGCCTAACACAAAGCAGAGTGTAGCAGGTAAATCACTTGATACATGACAATTACTTACTTGAAACACATACCTTCCTATGTTGTAGCACTATATAACAAGAGTTTTTTCATTTATCCATGTAAGACAATAGATAAATACATATCAAAGGAATAGAAAGGGGAAATTAAAAAGAGCAAATAAATACCTAAGTAAAGTAAAACTGTTAAGTGTAAAAATTATAGGGGAGGGGCTAGCTGAGTCACTTGTCCCACTGGGCTATTTTTCTCAACAACCAGGTTGCACTCCTAAGATACTGCCATCCTAAAATTCTCTGATATTGAAAATATAAAGGTAAATAGTGAAAAGTGAGTATAATATTTGTAGCAGGTTCATAGCAACTTTAGCTTTGAGGCCTTTTAGAGTGGTTAAAGAGGAAAGATGGAAAATCTGGAGGAAGTTGGTCTTTGTACCCCCTTCGTAGAAAGCACAAGGTCTCGTTCACTTGTAACGCCTAAAAGACTCACCTATGCAATTTCATATGAAACTAAGAATTTAATTTTCTGCTTCAACATATTTAAAAGCATCTGGATGTAAACTTCACTAGAATGTGACCTCAACCACTTGTGAAATAAATTAATGAATACAGGGATGAATGGATAGATGGATGGATGGATGGATGGATGGATGGATGGATGGATGGATGGATGGATGGATGATGGATGGATGGATTGTGGATAGATGGACTGCTGGAGGGATGGCTGGATAGCTAGATGGATGGATGGTTAGATTGGTGGTGGATGGATTAATGGATAGGTGCATGATCAAAGGCACAGTTGGATATGTGGATGAATATATGAAATAACTCCCAAACAACCAATCCAATCAAAAATCAGTTATTACAATCCTAGGCAGGCAAAGATCCAAATATTCTTCCTTCTTTACCAAAATAATATCATAAACAATTTACATGTATTAATTGCCAACATTTCTAATAGGAGATATAGGCATTTTTAGGTTTAATTATAATGTATATTATCTTTTCAATGTTTTCATTTTTAAAAACGTAATGTGTATTGTCTGCGACAGTTCAGTACTCAAAACAGACATTTAGATTCATAAAAGAAAGAAGACAAACCTCAGAGTACAGACCTTTATAAGAAGAAAAAATTATTCCCATGACCCAGAAAGTCAGAAAGTGTCTTTCTTCCTTCTAACAGCTCCTTCTTTCTCCTCTGGCCTCAAACACACACACACACACACACACACACACACACACACACACACACACGACTGCAAAGCAATAAAGAATAGTTACCAAGATGCTATTTTCAACCCTCATTTTCTGACGGGTGAGAAGAACCTGGCCTGAAAATCAGGTTCTATACCTCTTTCCCACACTATTTTTTCCCTCCCAACTAAATTACTAACCCTGAACAGGGAGTTCACTTCCTTCTCTGCAGAGTCAATGAATCACACTCTCAAAAACCTCTTCCAACTCATACCTCAATGATGTGCTGTCAATCTGATTTGTCATGGAAAAATCATATCCTAGGTGACAGGGACTTGCTTTGTTTGACTCTTATCTTGCTCCCCCTTCCCACAAACATATCAAACTCGGAACTATTTCAGACTATTTCTGCAACTCAGGCACAACCATTCTGGGTCATTGACTACACAATTTCTTTTAGTCCGTCACATTTTCAGTTTTGTGTTTGTTCAGAATGTCTATCTGCTTAAGTAGTCGAATTCCCTATTTTTTCTCTACCATACTATCTCATTTTATTTGCATTCCTAGCATTTACCAATCCCTTGAAATGTCTGAATTATTTGTTTATATGTTCTTGTTGCCTATACTGGGATGGAAACACAGAGAAAAAGGATATACTCTAGAACAATGCCCAGAAAAGGCACATAAAATACACTCAATGAATGAATAAATAAATCAGTGAAGCCATTTAATCCTAAAATTTCAGGGAATAGTTTATTTAAGTAACCTACTAAGAAATCTTTTGGCTTCATCTGAAGTTTAAGTTTGGTTCAACTTTTAGCACTAAGAAGACACTAACAGATTCTTATCTCATCAGAAGGGACTAACAAGGAACCTCCTGCAAGACAAAGGTATCAAACATGCAGAAAAGGGTATTTCTTCGCCATAGTCCACATTGCATCATGTTCTTTGATTGCTGCGCAATGAAAATAAAACCCCTCTCCCCTCCTGGCATCTGTACCAGGTGCTCGGTAACTGGTATCCTGAGGGAACATATTAGAGATAAAGGCTTAACCCATTTTCTATCATTGATTACCATTTCTGTCACTTAAAAGGATTTCCCTCAAAAAAAAATCCCAGCATTAAGTTTTTTGACATACTTGAGAGTCACATCAATTTGGTCCCCAACTTCAGTATCCCTACATTCATGAGTCTTTACATAAAAGGTCCATTCAGATGTTATATTCACAAAGAATTTCTGTTTTCTGTCATTCCCAATAGTCGCACACTCCACATACATAAGTGAAGGTCTTAGAAATTCCAATTTGGGCACATTTTGGTCATCTTCCAATAAATTCCTAAACACATAAAAGCAATTCGCTCTGCTCTCCAATCCATTCCCTTTAAGAATTTTATATAAAAAGATATCTCTACTGAGAGGTGCTATTTATTTCAGGATCATTATTTCACAGATACAGAGGCCTCAAACACTGAACCTGGAAGTGAGCCAAAATCCAATTAAGAGGGTATGGCTTTGGAACTAGGCAAGAGCTAAGGGTGAAAATATTGAATATAAGCTGTACAGGGTTCCTGTGTCTGTGTGTGTGCATATGTGTACCCACATGTCACTGACAATGAAATGCAGATTCTTTTTTAATGTGCTTTGGATGCCTTTTCTCTAAACCTGTTGTTGTTCCCAAAGTCACAAAGCCATTCCCTTTTTTTTTTTTTGTTCATTATGTAAAGCAATAGGAATCTTTCACATGCTGGCTGGGAAAAGATGAAACCAGAGAAAACAGCAGAGAAGATTTTCCATCATTTAAGGAAAAGTAAATTCATATTTGCTCATTTCTGAACCACAGAACGATGCAGATTTCAAATGAACAATTCACCCCAACTTGACAGGGAAGAATGAGTTGGGAAGGGGTGGAGGGTGATGTTTGGATTCCAGTAGCTCTGGCACCTCACTTAACCTCAGGTGGCTCAGCTGATACTGGATGACGCGTGCTTTCAGGGAGCACCAGGCTCTCATTGAGAAGAGACACTGATTTGAATCATCACTGCCATCCCCTCTCCCCTTTGTTCCTGTCTGAACCAATTTCCATACGGTCTCAAAGAAATCATCAGCCCATGCAAAGGGGAAGTCCCAGGGGAGGGAGAACTACATTAGCAGCATAAGGGGGAAATCTAATTTCCAATCCAGTTGCTTTGTTTTTTCAACCTCCAAGGAAGGTTGCTACATATGCACAACATAAATTAAGTTTTAAAACACCGCCGTGGTTTTTAAATTAATAAAAACTCTCACGGGGAAAAGGTGCTCCTTGATACAAATCTCCTTACACAATGAAGGTTAACTCTATTGTCAGAGCTTGTAGGTGGTCTGGTTCTTTGAGGTCTCCATCAGTGCA
Source organism: Cryptotis parvus (assembly GCA_021461705.1). NCBI lineage: Eukaryota > Metazoa > Chordata > Mammalia > Eulipotyphla > Soricidae > Cryptotis > Cryptotis parvus. The sequence goes on from JAJIBD010025028.1 coordinate 123,604, forward strand.
GTCAACAAAGTATTTCAGAGCAGCATATATTAATTAAACTTATGCACTGGATACATAAAAGAGTTTATAGTGAATGATTTCTTAGTCAAAAGCAGAGTCTACCTTAAGTTTTCTTAAACTACCTTGTTGACAGACTTCACTGCGATTTCTTTTAATGGGCCAAATTAAAGATTCTTTTTTTGGCATGACAGGATATGCCAGTTCGATTTCCTAGTGCCCTACTTACTGGAATAAACCTCATGGCAAGACACAAGTGTGAGTACATCATTAATTAACCTGAACCACATACCGGAACATTGCTGCTAATAAAACTCCCCATAAAGAAAACATGCTTTCTCTACTGAGAAGCCTGGAATGTGGGCCCCAGCAGAGCCACTATCTTAATTAAGAAGATATTTTTGATGTTGTGTCTATACCTGAGATTGGCCTGAAATTTGATCATGTGTTCAATAATAAAATATTTGCATGTACTTTTGGAAAAAGGAGATGAAAATAACATCAATTTATGATTATTTGCAGTCATGTGAGTGAGAAGGCTGTTTTTGCTAAGGCAGAGTAAACTTTAACTATACTCATTTATAAAAGGACACCCTGAACTCTCAACTCATGATTCACTGAATTAGAAAAACTATAGCTATCTTCATTTTCTTTAGGTTGGCAAGACTAGGAAGAAAAGTCATAACTACAAAAATAAGTCAGTGCAACTGAGAACTTTTCTAATCCAATCAATGTGAAATAAAATGCATTTTTTTTCCACAGAGAATTTTCTCGTAAAAAGCATCTTAGTACTACCTAGGCAGTCTTACCTCTTAAACCTAAGGCAAGATAGATAGCTCAGTAGGCTGAGTACATGCATCCCATGCAGCTGGTCAGGGTTGGAACCCTAGTACCACGCTAAGAGTGACCCCTGAGAAGAACCAGAAGTAGCTCCCAACACTGTCAGGGGTATGGTCCCAAACCCCTGAAAATAATAATAATAATAATAATAATAATAATAATAATAATAATAGAGCTCCTATCCTCTTTATAGGGAACCCTAACAAGTAAACAAAATGACTTTGACAAAATGACTGTGACAAAACCTAAAGCAGCCATAAAAATCCTTGGCTACTAATATTAAGCTTTTCTAGTTCAACACTGATTCTTCTACCAGTGTCTCAAAACACTGTAAAACTTTTTTAACAAATGATCACCCTTTAGAAACCTAATGGGGGAGGGGGCAGAACGATAGCACAGCGGGCAGGGCGTTTGCCTTGTAAGCAAATGACCCAGGTTTGATCCCCAGCATCCCATATGGTCCCCGAGCACTTCCAGGAGTAAGTCCTAAGTGCAGAACCAGGAATAACTCCTAAGCATTGCCAGGGGTGACCCAAAAAAGCAAAAAAAAAGGAAAGAAAAAAAAAGAAACATATGGGTAGAAGGATTCCTGAGCAAGTTTCATATTGGAAATATAACATTCATTCCCAAATTTTATTTCACAACTTTTCAACACTTCTCAGTATAATTCCCTCTCGTGAGAGTGAGAAATGTGTTCTGGGTTTTCACAACAACATTTAAGGGAAGATTTCTGATTTTATCTTCTGAGTCTTTCATATTGGGAATATTGATTGTTAAAAATAAATAGAATTTCAGTCATCCCAGTGGTCAACTTCAAGTGTAATGACAGAGAGAAAGAAAAAGAACTAACATCATTTAAATATCTGAACTAAAAAAGATTACAAATGTAATTTATTAAGTAATAATTTTGCTTATTATGTTAATGCTAACTATATGAAAGCTAGAAGTGATACACTTTTTCAAGAGGAATATTTGAATTTACCACCCAATATGTTTTTTAATCTTTCCTGCATCTAATAAAAAAAAAAAGCTGAAACATACCTATCAACTTTGGGAGTTTTTAACAGATAAATAAAATCAAAGACAATGTGGTCTCATTAAGGGAAACAGACCAAAGCCAGGTGACATTCACCTGCTCTTCTTACATAATTAGCTCCGTGGGCTTTTCAAGTAACCTCTTCCTTGGCACTTGGTCTTTCGTGACCAAATCTTGCTTGCCTAAGGGAAGCAAGGCATGAGGAAGATGGCAGTTGGTAATCTGATTCCTCTGTTTATAGGAAAACCATATTTCTGGGTATCAAAATTTCACCCTGGACTGACATTTCTGTTCAGTTTCCTGGATAACAATCCATGACACATGACGTCTGGATTGTTCTCAGGACAAGAGAGTAGACAGGTGTTGTTTCTGAGAATGGTATCCTCTAGATGTTAGTTAGCAACACCCTACCTAATAAATTTAGGGTAGGGCTGACACACTCAAAAGTAAAGGAGTCAAGAGGGAAAATACAAATTAGAGAAATAATAAAGGAACATGACAACATAGACTGCTGGGAGCGCGCGATAGGTACTTCCCACAGAATTTTCCTACAGAATTTCTTACTTGAAAAGAGGAAATGATGAAGGAGTAACACTTTATTAGTCTTCCAAACAGCAACACTTGCCATGATCACTCAGCTAGAAGCCCTGTATTCCAGAAAAAAATCTTAACACAGCACAAGAAATCTGCAGGGATGGCACCGTATGTCAAGCAGGAGGGGAAAACTATGACCCAAGTGACAAGAGCCTAGAAGTCTTGCCCCAAGACTTACACCTCCCAGAGACTAAGCACAGCACGTATCATAACCAGCACCTGCTCAATATGTAATTCTTGAGTAAAGTTTTAAATCCTGATTTAGAATCAGTAGTGCTCCTCATTATAGGTCCTCTAGGGTTATGAGTTCAAAACGGTAGATTTGTCCATGAAGATAATGGCCCTAGAGTAAAGTTCTGCTGAAGTAAGCACGCTACCTGTTGGAACTTTGTTGGCTTTCAATAGAGGGTACTATTTCTTATACTTATTTTAAATTAAATAATAAAAAATCATTTGCCAGGGCCAGAGCCATAGCACAGCAGGGAGAGCATTTTCTTTGCACTAGGCTGACCCGAGTTCGATCCCCATCATCCCATATGGTCCCCTGAGCACCACCAGGAGTAACTCCTGAGTGTAGAGCCAGGAATAACCCCTGAGTATACCCCTGAGGTGTGACCCAAAAAGAAAAAAAAAATATTTGCCGAGTGTATTATATCAGACACTTTTCTGGAAACTTTAGGGAATCCTAGGATTTGATATTTACCTAAAAGGTGCTAATGGTATAGATGAGGCAAAAAAGATAGACACATATACAATAAAAGACTGCAAAAAATGCATCTCAGGACCCAGAAGATGTCAACCAGCTGCTAATAATGACACTGTTTCTTCTGGGTTCTGCTTAGCCAGAGAAATTAATAAACAGCAATGACTATTTCTCTAACTGCAGAGTGATAATTCCGGAAAACATAAAAAAATCTCGAAAGCACTAGTGAGGCTCAAGAGTCATATTTCTAACCTAAATGCTTTCAAAAATTATCTAAGGTGGGATAGGAGAGATGGCTCAAGCCGTAAAGCTCATGTTTAGCATGTGGAAGACCTGAAGTCTGTTTGCCAATACCAGGTGCTGGGGTGGTCCCGAGGGACCCTGAGCATCACCAAAAGTAGCACAGACCCACAAGCACTGCTGTGCATGGTCCTTATTAAAAAATAATCTATGGATTTTTCTATTTTGGATTGATATTCCTAATTTAAAGGAAGCATATAAAACTTAAATGAGAACAATAGAAGATAAAAATAAACATTTTTAAATGCTTCTGAGTCAAACACAGAATTAAATCTAGTCCTGAGTTTCCTGGTAACCAAGGCAAAAAGATCAAGAACAAAATATTTTCATCATCTAATAAAAGAAACCAGTTCCCTCAAGATCAGCTAATCTGTCCACATGAGGGGTTGAAAGAAAGAACAAAAGAACAAGAAAATGTGGACAAGAAGAGGAAAAAAGGAATGGAACTGGTCTTTTAAAATATATATGTATATGTATGTATATATATACATCCAGATGTATATATACACATATAAATATATATACATATATAAATATACCAAAAATCTCCCCCTCACAAATAAAATGTGAAATTCATTAACGAATCATCAAATGTTTGGTTGGTCAGTGGACCAAAGGTTCGATGCCTGGGTATGTTTTTCTCCATTGTAGCCTCTCTCTGTTGATGTTTTTCTGGCTTTCTAAGCAAAAAGGAAACCTCACCCATTCCTGTAGACATGCATTTATGACCACACTCTCCTGGCCAACAACCCACAGTGGCTCCTTGAGGTACTTCTCAAGGGTGGAGAGTCAAGCAATTGGATTTGGTTACCAAAGTTGGGCTGCTGCTGCTACCTCTCAGGTTGAACGCTGGCAAGTTCAGTGAGGGCTCCAGGGCAGAGCTAACTCATTAAGGACAAAATATGCAGGCACATTTGACCTTTGGAAATCTAGCCCTGGTCAGAAGCTTCCAGATTCAAAACAAAAGCTCCAGAGCTGGAAAGAGAGCAGCCTGAAGCTCAGCACATAGTGCCGGCTAGGCCCATCCCCCCGCCCTCGCCCCCGTGACTGAGCGGCTCACAAAATCAATAGAGCAGCATTATTAACTCTGCAATATCATAAGAGAGGGCTCTGCTCTGCCTGGGTGGAGGAGAGGAAGGTTGGCTCCAAGGAAAAGGATGCTTCATTAAAGTCTTAACTCTGGGGAGGCAACGGCCGTGATCAGCTCAACACCTGAACCAGGGCTGAGAGTATTCCATAAAAATGCTGCCCTTGGTCCGGGAATTGTGGCAGAGGAAGAAAGTACACTTAGACCTGGCAATGCCTAGACGGCAAAGAATTGTTGTTTGGCACAGATTTCCAAATAGTCATGCCAGGGGGGCTAAGGCCGGGGAACACTTTAAATTCATCATACAAATGTGACACTCTTTTATCTGCAGACACGGATTTTAAATCTGTGGCTCATTTTTCAACTGTGTTTTTTTTGGGGTCAATGACAAGTGTCAAAAGAGCGTACTTAAGAAATGTTTTTAGGGGCCGGAGTGATAGTCCAGCGGTTTGCCTTGCACGCCGGCCCATGTCGGACCGGGCTCAATTCCCGGCATCCCATATGGTCCCCCGAGCACCACCAGGAGTAATTCCTGAGTGCAGAGCCAGGAGTAATCCCTTAGCATTGCTGGGTGTGACCAAAAAAAGCAAAAAAAAAAAAAAAAGTTTTTACTAGAAGAAAATACAGAGTGGCTGTATTAGTAATGCAATGACCAACCCTGTCATGTGTTCCTTCTGACTGGCTAGCCTGACCACCCAGCTGGGTCACTGCTTCTCTCTTAGATCCTATGACCCGATCCATCTGCCTCTCTCCCCAAGTCACTGTCATCTGCGAATCTCCACACACACCACCCGTGAGCAGGAGCCTTTCATCTTCCCCTCTTCTGATACGCCCCATCTCCCCCGCTGTTCTGCTTCCATCTTTCCAGTCATGACAGTAACTGTCATTGCAGGGCTGCAATTTGGCAGACGTTACAGGTAAACAAAATAAGTTTTCCAATATTGCTTAATCCTAAAATCTGTCCTTCAGTCATTTTGATCAAGTAAAATCTTATCCTTATAAAGCTATCATTGTCTTCAGCTTCTGTGACTTTGGTCTTTAATTCCGGTTGGAAGGTTAAGTATCCCCGGTTGCAAATCATACTGATATCAATTCAATTCATTTTCTGTTAATGAAGCATCAATCTTCTCAGAAAAGGGTTTTCCTCTACCCACATATCATGCTAGAATCAGACACAGCCTGAAATATTTTTCCTATTAGTCATATCATGCAATGAGGAATAATAACAATGTACCTGTTAATTTGGAGACAGAGTATAAGAAACAGAATGCTTCTCATGACTACAAATTTAAGATATGCCACCATACATGGTCTTCAACTGCCTGCTGTTTTTCATGCCTATAGACTGTGTTAGAAAACAAAGCCAGTCATATATCAGTAAGGTCTTAACTCTCTCAAAATCTCTTACCAGGCAACCCAACCAAAAAATGGGCAAAAGACTTGAAAGACTTTTCCAAAGAATACAACACAGGGCCTGAAAAAAAAGTTCAATATCACTTATATTAGGAATATAAAAATCAAAACCATGATGAAATATCTCATATTACTGAAAATGTCCTATGCTCAAAAAGGAAAAAACAAACATTGATGAGTAAGTGAAGAAAATGGAAACTTGCTAGTGGAAATGCAAACTGGTACATGCAATACCACTCCTAGTCGTGTATACAACACATATTAAAACACTGATTCAAAAAAGATTTTTTTCACCTCTTCTTATCATAGCAGTATTACAATAGCTAAAGCATGAGTCAACCTAATGCCCAATGACAGATGACTGGAAAAATATATTTGATATATGCACACACAAATTACAAATATATGCATTATACATAATATATACATATATATTCTTGCATAATGGATTACTACTCTGCCGTTAAAAAGATAAAGTTGTGCCTTATGGGACAAAAATGAATGGGAACTGAGGTGATCATCCTGAATAAAATAAATAAGGAAATAAAAGATAGTTACCAGATGGTTTAACTCATACATGGAATATAAATAAATAATGGTAACTAATGGAAAACAAGAAAACTAACTTCAGATTCAGCAAAAACTATGATGGTTAGCAGAGAGAGGGGGATTTAATGGGGGAATGGGTTAAATAGTTTTTTTGGATGGTGGAATAACACTAGAACTCTGGTGACATGATAAACTCTATATATAAAATAAACAATATAATTTAATTTAAAAAATCTTGCCTGACATGATCTATTGTATATAAGAACTTTGCCTTTTGTTTGCTTTCCGCAATTTTTTCTAAAGGAAGATACCATGTAAATCCACTAGAAAAGTAGTTGAAGTTTTTAAAAAAGCAAAATTAAACAATAATATACTCATTCAATGCTAACAATATAGAGTAGATAGAATTTGACAGCTCCTTTGTTTAGCAAGATTAAAACTACAGCTACATATATAAAAGGGAAGGTATAAATCCAACAGGAGATTAATAATAAATGAAATCCAGTTGTCTAAAGGTTGTTAAGTATTCTCAACCCTGAATGTTCCTTCTTAGATTCCTTTTGAGCAATAACTAAACCTCTTGGGAAATGTTTTTAAAAGAACATTTTGGGGAAGAGCTGTGAAATTAATGGGAAAATTCTTCGACTACTTCAGATATGACTGGGAATCTCACTAAAGAAATATTCTCTGCTGATACCTTGTTTTTTTCTTTATATTCCAGTCACAACACATACTTTTATGTGTATTTATCCTCTGGGTTGACCTCTAGATTCCAAACTCCAGGAGGGCTGGAATAATGCATTTTAGTACTATTACATTCTCAGCACCTACCACAGTGTTTGGCACCTTTCCTTTAAGAAAAGGAAGGGATAGAGAAAAAGAGGGATGAATTAAATAAAGAAAGAAAAATAATCAAAAGAACAATATCACCAAGATGAGAACACAGACTAGTCTTTACTTGGCTCCCTTTACAAGAAGAACAATGAAAAACTATTCATGAACAAGATGCATTTTAAAAACATCCTGAAGAATGAAAATAAAAATAGAAATAATCATACAAGAAAAACGATGCATAGTTATCAATCGGAGCTTTCTCTACCTGTTTTATTAATAATTTTACTAGATTACTATCAAGGCAATTATTCCAGTGTCTGCATTCCTGATTGATGAAGTACTCGATCAACTTCAGGGTCTAGAAGTGAATTCCCTTATACATAAAGTATCCAACAAGAGGCACAAGGACAGTTGGGACAAAATATTCCCCACAGCCAACGTAGTTTTTGGCATCACCAGATTCTTCTGTCCCATCCTCCCAGGATACCACTCTTCCATCAAGTCTGCTATCTGTAGTCCTCAGTAATCTTCATTTTCCCATGAGGTGAGGTTCAGGGAATTCAAGACACATTCAAACAAGACACAAACCCTCTTTGCTGACTGTTCCCAGGTTCATTCTGGATATTGCTCCTCAAGTTCCACGACCTGAAATAATGCACTCTTGATTTCTTCCCTTGAGTCACACCTGAGCCCTGCCGTTTGCTAGGCTCAGCCCTCCCCTGCCCTCTCAGGAATTTCAGTGTCAACACAGTTCTCTCTCTTCCTCAGTCTTCCTTCTGTACAGAAGTCTATTCCTTAGTCTGTGTCTCCCTGAGAGGCCTCCAATCCAGTAAGTAAATATCTCTTGGGATATCCTAGGATATTAGGATTCCAAGTTTCCTTGTTCCCTATACTGACACCCACTGAAGTGAGAAAGTTAAGGGTGATATGGGGGTGAGAAAAAGAAAACAGGGAGAAAATTAAAGTGTAGAGATGGCTCTTCCTTTTCTTTGGAAGACTCACCCCCTGCCCTCTACCAAGCAGGAAGTATAGCAGAGCCAGAAAAGCCTCCTGAAAATCAGCTGCACTATGGAGTATCTACTTTTCCCCAATACATTAGGGTGCTAAGCAAGCAGTGGAGTAAGCATAGAATAAATACTGGAGCTAGAATGAGCCTGCACTTCTCAACTCGCTCCAAATCTAGCTTATAGGAAAGGGATTCACTGGACTGAGAAGAATGTCTCAGTTGTGGGTATGTTGTGTTCTTACACAATGAAAAGTAGTGAACCTTGCCTCTTAATAGTCTTATAAACCTAACAATGCCAATGAAAATTACTTTTTAAAGGGAACATTACAGAAATAAGTCTAAACTATATAAATTCAGAAGGAGGAACAGAAGGAGGAACTTTATTAATGCAATATTTGTTATTTAATCTGTGTCTACTGTGATATCAATTTTCGCAAAAAGGTTAGAAAGAGGAGATGAGATTCATTGGCCCCACTGAAAGAAAAGCAATGTTAGCATTCCAACCAAATATACACATTAACACATATGAAACAAGAACAACATAAGGGATACTTCATTCCGTCTTACAGATTCTCTTTTAAAAATGCAAAGTAGGACCTGGGAGATAGTTCAGAGGGTGTTAGCGCATGCTTTGCCCATGGAAGCCCCGGGTTCAGGTGTCAGCACCACATGGTCTTCCCAGTACTGAGCTAGAGAGAGCCCCTGAGTAACAACGGGTGTGGCTCCCCATACAGACAAAATGTAAAGTAATGATCATAGCAAGGTTCAAAACATGCATGTGGGATAGAAAGACATAAAAAGCTTAAATCTCCCTAGTATGGAGGGGAGGAACAGAAGATAAAGCTCTATGAAACCATAACACATACACACGCAACACAACACACACACAAACACACGCACCCCTACCTCTCCACCACACTTGTCTCTGAAGTTTTCATGGCATCCACTGGCTATGGTCGTAGCACCAGCCAATTTTTGAGATGTTTTAGAATGGGTATGATTTTCTTTAAAGAACAAAGCAGTAGTTTTCAATAAAGTTCTTTGTTACAATCTTTGCAATACTACCTCTTGATTCAAAGCATTTTATTTTTCTTAATAGCTAAGCGAATTACTATCATCTTTTAAAAACATCAAAACTACGCCTTAAAAGTACGTAAATATTTAATTTTGCAAAGAAAGATTTGTCTCTCCAGATGGGGAGTCAGACCAAGTCATGATCTCAGGAGTTTTATGGCCACCCTTCCTTGCAAATCACACTGATGGCAAAAACCCAGCTGCAGACTCAAGTGTTTTGTCACATTCCTGACCCCAGAATCAAATTTCTTATGTGGGAGGCCAAGTCAAAGTTATGTCCCAACAATGCCTACAGAAGGGTCAAAAACTGACACTTCCGTCCCTCTGTATCTGGAATGCCCATAAATGTCCAGAGCAGGGGCAAGCTGGAAATTTTGGGTCCCCATCTAATTCTATCTTCAGTGAGAGGAGGAACTTCTTGTGATGTGACCCAGGTAAACACCGGAGAGTTCCTTCTATCAAAATCCATGGGGCTTCCTCCCACAAATATCCTCATGCAAACTCTCAACTCAGCTACTCAACCCCCGCCCTCCCCCTCCTGAACAGACCAACTAAAACACTGGTGACCTTGACCAGCTGCAGCCCAAAGTGGTTTTTCAACACATAGAAATTTCATTTTGTCCATGTTTAAAATACATATTTAGGGGACATGAAATCAAAATTTAGATTTCTAGCTCTTGACAAATGGGAAAACCTGACAATAGATTCTGCAACTCTTTAGAGCCACACCAGCTAGTGCTGGTGCTGAGCGCAGAGCTAATACTCTTTCTATGCTGCCATAGGCCCCACCATTCTCTATTGTCTTCCTCTCTATCAGCCCCATTCAATGGCATTGCCAGCTGGCTCTCAGTGGCCATCTTTGAGCCTCCTGATCTTTGGCTTTTCTTTACTCTCCTCAATGCCTGCTTTGGGGGAAAGTAACTGCCTATTTCCCCTCAGCCCCACACCCCTCTAAATTTTCAATGACCTAACACATGATACAAAAAACATCCAGTTATTTACCTGTGCCCTCAAATGTCTTTCCTTTTTCAACACGTAAGAACAAAAGAATATCTCCATATACCCAACTCTTTGTTCTCCTGAAGCATGCAGCTTCCATCCAGAATTTGGAAGCTGCTAAGCCTGTCTTTTCCTTCATACAATCCAATTATGTTTACTTCTTAGTCAATAGCAAGGAATTGCTGTGCTTTCTCCTCTAAGGTAGACCTTGAATAATTTTCTGGGAAGAAAAAAATTTAAACACGATACATGTAACAACCTCACTAAGAGACACTGCTGTCTCTCTGGAGGTTCCCTTTGTCTTGTAGAACTGCTGCACATTTGTCAGGCATTCTCATCACTGAAGTTCGGCAGGGGTGCCAGATAAACCTCAAGGAAAGGGTCTCTGCTCTGTTGGAAACACGCTAGTCTAAGATAGAGCCAAACATCATGCTGGTTGGTTCTTGGGCTCACACATACTCAATGACAAAGCTCCCTACTGTGCACAACACATTCCTGCCATAACCACTGGCAACGGAGCATACTCAAGACCATGTCCTAATGGACAGAAACAAAAATAATCTCTCTCATATGGGGAATATAAAGAAACCTAGAAGAGATATAACAAATACCAAAAGACAACAGAAACTGAGAACTAGTGTTTGGTAGGAAGTTACCACGGGAGGGAAGGGGAGGACTAAGGTGGGTAGCGGATACCAGGACAACAGTGTAGGGAAGTGGACACTCTTGGGGAGGGTGTGGAGGGACTTGTGACGCCACGAAACCCTATCATTAACAGTACTGAAAACCACGGTGCCAGAAATAAAGTCCTATACAGAGATAAAGATGGGCCTCCACTTCCCGCAGCACTCTGGTTGAATCAATATGAGAATATACAGCTGGACCTGACACTCAGGATTCCTAAACTCTGGTCACATGATACCCATCTCAAGCAGTATGGAGCTCTGGGTATTTTCAGAGTCATGGGCCTGACCAACCTAGGCAGAAAGATCCTCATGACAGAACTTGACCTTCCTTCGTATCTGCAGATCCCTCCCACTAAGGTTACCCCCGGCTGGGGTAAGAGTCTATATTCCAGAAAGCACACCTTTGAGTCTAACCTGGGTTTCCCTGGAAGTCAGGTGAGAGGGCTTGGTAAGTCCCCATCTCATCCTCCAACAACATGTGACAATCCACAGTCGATGAGTCATTTTGGTCAGGCACACTGTGACTTTCAGAAGAAACCTGTCTGAAATAGATTCTGCAACTCTTTAGAGAGTTCCCCTTTCCACACAAAACCCAAAGTTCCCTGATCCCTGAGTTTCAACACAGCAACATAAACACTATTTGTTTCATGAGTATGGCAAAAAAATGTATTTTAAAATATATTTTAAAAATTAAATAAGCATAGATATATTCTTTTTATTTTTATCCAGAAGGTGTGAGACTAGAGACTTACTTTATTTTTCAAGAGTGATTTTAAAACACATACTATAGAGAAATTAGAAAGCTTTCTGCCCCCCATCTTTAGACAAACGGTAGGAAAATTTTTCCATTTGTAACAAATAAGAACACAAGTAAGAGTCCCATTTGAACAAATAAGTAGTTTCTACATTCCTTTCCAGGAAATTAAAGAAAAATTACTTGGCACAGGAAAACCAACAAGAAGTATTAGCTTAAGTCCTGAAGCAACTCCCCCTCCACGGGAACAATAACATTGTACAGCATGAGACAGTTTACAAAGGATTCACACATCCATATATCATCTGATTATAACAGACCTATTATTATAACCCCCGCATGGCAAATGGGAAAATGCAGCTTAGCAATGTCCCTGGCTTATACTTACAAAGTTAAGACTAAATTCCATGGTCTCCTATTCTGAGTCCCTTTGACTTCTACCACACTAATATTGCCTCAAAATTCATTTTCTTTCCACCTTTGTGCATGTGGCCAAATCAATCTATCTGCACAATCACTTTCCTACCCTTTTTATTTTTAATTTGTTCACTGAGGCACTATGTATTAAGGCACAAATATCTTTACTTTTACTATAGGTGTTTGTGCATAAAAGATAAGTATAAAATTAAAAACAAGAAAACAAAACCAAAAAGAGAGTATTATTCATCAGCTGAATATTCCCCTATTACAAGTTCTGGGTTTAAGATGTGGAAGGTGACAAAGGAGTGAAGGAGGACAGGAGAAGGAAAGGGAAAATCATCACGTGTGTCTGAGTTGTTAAAGACACACCACCAAAAAAGCTGAATCTCTTATTGATTAAAAAAAAAACTTGAAAAAGGGACTGAATAGCTTCCCAAGGTTAATCTGTAATTACTTAAGATCCTACTCTTCATAAAGCACCAGGACTGCTCCCATCCTTTGAGAAATGCTGCTTTAAACTAGAGTTTGGCATTGAAGGGAGTGGAGAGACACTCACAGCTCTTGAAGACCCAATATTGGCTGATTTTTAGTAATGATCTCCAAAGCACAGGCAGGGTATCTGGAAATTGCAGAGGAAAACAATGGGTTGCAGTGAGATGTTCGGTGGTCCTCAAAGCGATAAAAATCCTGGTCTCTACAAATAGAGAGCAGAAGCATGGCCGTGGCCACAAAAGCAAGAGGAAAATGAGGTAGGAATGTCTTGTATGGGAAGACAGTGTGCAGCCTGATTCTTTCACCAGAAAACTCTCTTCAAATAGATATTTCACATCCACATCATGTCAGCCTAGCTTTCCCTTCTTTGTTTTCAATCTTATTCTAGAAGTTTGATGGGTTTGTTTTTTGCTTCTTTGGGGGTTTGTGTTTTGTTTGTTTTTAGGAATAGTTCATGCATTTGGAAACATATATAACTATTAGCTTAAAAATAAGTAATGTACATGATAAGAAGATAATGACCAAAATCCTTACCTTAGCACTCTGAAAAAACACAATTTTAAAAAGGAAAAGTCATTGGAGATGGGAGAAAAGGAGGATTACCCAGTATCAAGTAATTCAAAGGAACAGATTTGTATAACAGGAAAAGAATGACCCTGAAAAATCACCATCTAGTCAACTTAAATGATATCCTTAGTAATATAAGAAAACCAATATAAAAAACAAACATTTTTAAATGCCCCTAATGAAGACTAGCATCTTGAAAGCATTCAAAAATAAAGGCCAAGTGCCTTGCTGTGAGCATTTGAACACCAAGGATAGGAAGATAGCAAATTACTTGATTCTCAGGAAAATACCTTATTATAATGCCCTGGAGTAGTTCTTCACAGACACAGACACAGACACAAACACACACACACACACACACACACACACACACACACACACACACAGAGCCCCTGTGAAGCAAGTTATATAAAAATCCTAAATTTTTTTAGGAATAGTTCATGCACAAATGCATGAACTATTCCTAAAAAACAAAACACCTCCACCACAAAATAAGCAGTTAAAATGACTAATGGCTTTTTCTATAACAGGCATCTATGTCAGACCTTGGTCTTGGTTCCATGTTTTTCTTCTGTAGGAAAGAGGATTTTCTCCTACATCTGACCTAGGGAGGATTTGGGAGTGACCAAAGAGATCGTGACAATAGCAATCTTTTGTTAATGAGGTCTCACCAGGAAAACCTTTCTTTGGTATCATCCAGTTTACTCCTTCTTAGACCAAGAGTAGGATTCAGGTTCAGGAAACTCAGCATCAGTTTCCAAATTGGAAAATGTTGCAAATGCCAATAAGGAATTAGCATGCCCTGGAACAACTGCTCAGCCCAGGCGGGCGAGGGGTAAACCAGATGGTCTTTTCCTTCCCAGATTTCAAAGATCTACAACAGAACCTGGATGACTAGAAGAAATCGAGATGGGATTTGGAAACTGCTTTATAAAATAGAATCCCAAACAAAGACATTCAACAAGGCAGAAAAAATCTACAAAGAAATAAAAAGCAGGTGCTGGGAGAGAAGAATAAGCGAGACAGAGCAAAACCGTGATGGAGAAATAAAGGTTGGCCCCAAATATAGCATTTGGGAGCTCAAGAGATCACAAACCCAAACCGATGCTCACCAGGCCCAAGATTAGAAATAAACTCAGACAGGAACAGTTGGGAGAAGGTTAACTGATGAGCACAAAATCAAAAAACCATTCAAATTCGAAAGAAATGCTGGCAAAATAAAATACCTCCTCTAGTATTTCTGCTTTGGGATGTCCTGTTTATAATTCTGACTATCATGAGCACTAGCCCATAGTACACTCTGGATCCTCCAATAAGGACTGGAGAAGTCACAGTATTTTAAGCACCAAATAGAAGATACATAACTTAGACTGGGCATTAAGATTATTATATACTGAGATGCCCTTAAAAAAAGAAAGAAAATTAAGGCAAAATATTCTATACATTTTTGATTCAGGTAAACTAAGTGCACATTTACACTTTAAGACAAAAAAGGGTATATATAAGGAGTATATGTAAGTGCTTTAAAAATTTTTTCTTTAATTTAAATAGAGTCCAGAAGATAGATCAAGTGATAGAGCACATGCTAGAACATGTTTGAAACTCTCAGTTTCATCCCTGGGTTCAGTTCTGGGCACTTGCTACCCCACAGACAGCACTATGGAATAAGATCTTTGTGGTGTCCAGAACCAAAACTCCTAACTAGTTAGAAAGTCAGATAATTTTCAAAAAGCAGCTATAAAATCCTGGGTGAAATCTGTCCCAAGCAAGATGTCCTGAGTAAGATACGGTAACTGGTGCTGATAATTCCATTTTCCACATGGAAGAAATGAAAATACTTAGAGCACTCACAGCATGTGTGTGTATGTGTGTGAGTGTGTGTGTGTGTGTGTGTGTGTGTTTTAAGGTTATTTCTCAAAAAAAGCGAGGCAAAGAAATTTCTTTCCATTCCTGGTATTAGTTTATGTGTATTTTTAAGATTGGATAAACATTTGATTGTTTTATGTGAAATTTCCTGGGGTGGGGAGGACTGGTAGGGATGGGGGGGAGCTCGTGTAATATTAAGTGATAAGAAATCTTCCTAAGAAGCCCTGCGAGTGTAGGAGAAAGACAGGGACATTTTATGTTCGGACAACTGTGTACTGCCCAGAAAAGGACTGGAAGACTCTCAGAGGGTGTCCCTCCTGCCCAGAGAGTGGAACTTGCTTCCCAGTGTTTTGCGTACCTAAGAAGGCACAAGTACACAAGGCTTGTAAGAGACAACTCATTCTGCATATGAGGCTGCTCATCTATAAATAAATGTCCCCATAGGCGCAGGCTCACCCTTCCATGTGGGAAACGATTCCTAAGTTTTATAGTGGTATATGCATGAGTCTCCTCACCCCTCCCAGCGCCAGAAAACACCCAATGCTAACAACCAACATCAAATGATTGCTTTTCAGAGTCCAATTCCAAAACGCCCTACTTTATCACAGAGAGAATATTCCTTATGTGCGTGAGTGCTTCCATTATGTCTTATTTGAAGGGGGAAAATGAAATAAAAATCCTATCCCAGATATTTATAGATCTCATAAAACCTGATTCACTCTCATAAGCTGCTGTGAGCTAAGCCATCAGGTAAGGTAGAAATGGCAGGTGTAGTAACCAGCACTCTATTATGTTATATATGTATAATTCTGACTCTTTAAGAAAATAAATAACTAACTGCCTGCCAGAAAGAGAAGAGGTTGGTTGTAAGAAAGCCTTAAAAGGAGAAAAGGGAACTGGCTGACCATTTGTGGGAGCAGGTTAAGGAAAGTCCAAGACCCAGTTTCACACTAGTCTCAATTTCTGGGGATAGTGGGTCTGTGAACTCTCCCCAGTTCTGAGTAAAGTGACTTCATAACAGTTGTTTCTGTGGGACAGACACCATTTATCATGGTCAATATCAGCATTATCTTTTGCCCTGTCTTCCTTTACCATCCTCATCTTACAGAAGTTCCCAAACTTATTTGGCCCTCTTTTCAAAAAACAAAACAAATTCAGTGTGCCTCTCTGGCCTTCCCCTTGAGGTGTTGCAGGTGTGGCTGGCTGTGGTGCCTGGCTGCACTGGCAGGTGGCAGACAGGAGACAGGCTTGTCTACACCCAGGGCTCTGCCCCGTGGGTGCTGGATGGTTGATGGTCTGACACAGAAAATGGGACCCCTGGGGTGAACCCAGAGTCATGGTAGAGCCTGGCAAGCTACCTGTGGTGTATTAAATATGCCAAAACAGTATCAATAATAAACCTGTTCCCAACAATGGAGACATTACTGGTGCCCGCCGAGCAAATCGATGAGCAATGAGAAGACAAGTGATACAAATGTCTCTATGGAAACCGACCATCTTCAAGCAAACAAACAGAAAAGCCCCCCACTTGCACCTGAGGCTGCTACTGCCCACCTTGGGTCATCTTAGTACCCCCAAAGTTGGAATCACTCACTTTGGGTAACACTCTAAGAACACTGGGGTCTACACAACACCAGTGATTTTTTTGTATTTTGTGCAAGAGGGGATTGAGGGGGATAGAGGGGGTGAAGGGGAATGATGCATGGCTCTTTTGTTACTAATAGGAGGAAGAATAGCTGAAGTGTCAGAGAGATACACAGGGGCTAAGGCACTTGGCTTGCATATGGATAACTCCAATTCCATCCCTGGCACCACATGCGGTTGCCTGAGTATCACCAGGAGTCATTCCATATCACAACTGGGTATAGTCCAAACCTCTCCCCAACATACACACACAAAAAAAATTAAAGGAAGGAAGGAAGGAAGGAAGGAAGGAAGGAAGGTAGGAAGGAAGGAAGGAAGGAAGGAAGGAAGGAAGGAAGGAAGGAAGGAAGGAAGGAAGGAAGGAAGGAAGGAAGGAAGGAAGGAAGGAAGGAAGGAAGGAAGGAAGGAAGGAAGGAAGGAAGGAAGGTAGGTAGAAAGGAAGGAAGGAAGGTAGGAAGGAAGGAAGGTAGAAAGAAAGGAAGGAAGGAAGGAAGGAAGGAAGGTAGGAAGGTAGGGAAGGAAGGAAGGAAGGAAGGAAGGAAGGAAGGAAGGAAGGAAGGAAGGAAGGAAGGAAGGAAGGAAGGAAGGAAGGAAGGAAGGAAGGAAGGAAGGAAGGAAGGAAGGAAGGAAGGTAGGATGGAAGGTAGGAAGGAAGGAAGGAAGGAAGGAAGGTAGGAAGGAAGGAAGGAAGGAAGGAAGGAAGGAAGGAAGGAAGGAAGGAAGGAAGGAAGGAAGGAAGGAAGGAAGGAAGGAAAATAATAGCTGAATAGGACACAGGTAAAATATTTGTTGAGTGGATGCCATGTGCCAGATATTGGTCTTATAGAGGCATTATTACCGCCAGTCTACAGATGACAGGGAGACTCAGTGACATTAATTAATTTTCTCAGTTCTAGCTGTCTTATCTCAAAGCTGCCATGTAACAAGTCGACTACAAAACACCGTGGTCATAAAGTCATCTGCATTATAGACCAGACTATAGCATAGCTTGGTCCTTTCAGAGATGTGAAAGCAAAGTCCAGAAGATGACAAACCAGGGAACTGTTCAAATCTTTGCAGTCTTCTGGTTACCAGACCTTGCTTATGCTTCTGCCCAAATGTCTTCTAACTAGCAATCAATATGTCACCACTCCCAGTGCTGAGAAGCCGTGCCTGGATATTGACCCTGAATTAAACACTACAAAAGCCAATGACTTTAAGCAAGCCATACAGTAATTCCAATCTCAATGTCTTTTCCTATAAAATGGGGATACACAGAACATGTGTCTACAAGTTTTTTGGGGAGGAATAAAACTCTTCTGAAAATCAGTTGCTCCAATGAGATGATCTTGAAGAAGTATCTGACATCTATTACACCTTATAGGTGCTAGGAAGAACAGCCACATGAAAGCAGAGAAGGGGGAAACTATTTCACCACTGGTTTTGCAATTCATTTGCTTTGTGGCCACAATAAGAGAACTTGTTATATCTTCCTTTGCCCCAATTTTCTAACCACTAAATGGGAAATTCTATAATACTGACCATCTCCCTAGTGACAGAAAGACTGCATCAATGACAGGGCACTGGTAGCAAAGCCCCAAGTCCAAGGAGAACAAAACCTTACTATGGGTGTTTCTTAGACCCTCACAAGCAAAGTCAGACATTCTTATCATGAACACATCTCTTTGACCTATTTTGAACGTACAAGAACTAGCGAACAACTAAGCACTCCTGGAAGGCAGAGGTGAAGTCACTAAGCAAGTTTGACGTTGAGCAGCACTGCAAGTCACTCACAGGAGAATCAGCTCTACACATGCCCCTTTTCTCTGAGAACCTCCTTCCTTGGCAGAGGATGGTGGACTTAGGCTCTCTTAACAGGATTCATGGTGACCAGATGAACACTCACTAAAAGCTCAAATGGTAGGAGAAATCTATTTCTATTCCTTTGTATGCTGTGCAAATTTGCTGCCTCTCCAAAAATAAGAGACAACACTATGGCCACTCCATTGAATTGCTGCTAATGGGGCCTCGGAAGGTGAGTGCTGAGCAGGCAGGGGCAGGTGGCACCTTGCAGAGCAAGTGCTCCATGGCTAATTGCCGTTTTCACAGCTGGGTTGAGCTTTCCAAAAGACATCCTTCAACCCTGCTCTGAGCTTCTCTCATGATGTTCTCTCTTACCAACCAGGCCCCCATCAAAGACAGTTTATAGATGAAAGGATGTAGCTACAGTACATACATTTTTGCAAACATCACAGTCTGACAAAGAGGCATTTCTAAGGCTTCTTTGTGCAGATCTCCACAAGCCCACAGTCATTACTGCAATAGCTCAGCCTTCTATGGATGGGAAACCAGCTTCCTTGCCTGGATGTCTTCAGTGGCGATACCTCCACAGTTTATTTTTACTCCTCTTACTAGAAACATGGTTCCTTTGAATTTTCTTTATAAACAGATTCTACTTCCAGACAGTTAAGTCAGGAAGAAATGCAGAGAACTGCTACCTAATGCCGACCTGGCATCACTAGGCAGATGCTCATGCAAGCATTCCTCCCTTTCCAACCGCAACGGAGGCTGAGGGAAGTGGAAAATCATGGCCAAGGACCTGCCGAGAAAGAATTATTTGAAACATAGCATGGCTGTAGTTTAATGTCCCACACCACAATGGGACCAGAAACAGAATTTGACTAGGTTAAGCAAACCTCTAGTGGGTCACAGGAAATATGACCCAAATGCGATGGCATTAGACACTTGAGGGGAAGGAAAAGCAAAACAAGATGAAACATTTGAGCAGTTGCTTTTAACCAATGGGTTGGAAAAAGTATATACAGCAAAATCACCAGCTTTATTATAAATCTTTTACATCACTTCAAAATAATAAAATATTTCCATATAAATAACAGATACTTACAACTGATTTACCAATATTAAACCTATGTAAATTAATGATTCATTCACTACATTTTGAAACCATGTGAAAGATTTTCAAAAACAAACCTATTAATTGGATTTCACCCAAAGGGATACAAATTTAATTGGTCTTGGATGAAGTTACCATGGCAGCCATTACAACAGGTATCATGAAATACTGTCCTTGTCAGAAGACAGTTCCTAAATTTCTACTGACTGCCCACTACAGGCAAGGTCTTCTAAAAAAGATCAAGGTTAAATATTAAAATAATATTAACAAAGTTATAAATAAGAGAATTGACTCTTCCCTGAGCCAAACAAACTAGAAAAATGAGTGACAGCAGCAAGGTAGATAAAGCTAATATGACAAGACAAAACTAAAAACATGATGAGGAAGCAAAAAGTCTGACACAAGTATGGGGAAACAGTAGCAATAACTGTTGGCTGAGAAACAGAGAAGGAGTTTCTGGAAGATGTGGCAATGGTCTGAAAGGTAAAGATGGGTAAAGTTTGAAGAAAGAGAATAGGAAGAGAGGAAAAAAGCAACAAAATATTGAAGGAAAGAATAAGCATCAAGACAGGAGCAGTAACAGCAAAGTAATTCCAACTAAATGTCACCATTAGAGGCAGGAGATCTGTGCCTGTTTTCTAGCCCCACTCTTAAAACAATCTCTTGGACACCTAATCCTGTGTGCAAGAGGTGCTACTGGCATTTGAACACCTAGGGATGGAGGCAGAAAGTCAATCCAAGAGACACGAACTACTGCCAAAGGGCGATGTTGGTGACAAAACCAAAGTGGCAGACTGTGATAAAATACTGAAGGTGAAACACTAAGCAATGGGACTTTTCAAACTGACTAGACTCAGAAGCAAGCAGATCTCTAGCTGAGGGGACTTCACACCTAGATAGATCACAGGAAAAAAGATCCTATTCATGAAGAAATCTGAAATCCAGGAAAGAAGAAAAGATTTCCAAGTTTCTACTTTCAGAGCTATGCTTCCAAATAAGAAATGAGGCCTAAAAACCTAGAAAATCTAGAGTTGGAGACCTAGATTAAAGCTCTGAAGAAATGGAGAAATATCGATGGGTGTGGGAGAAGAGTAAGGAATAAGTTACTAAGATCTTAGAGGTGATGCCATTTAGGCAGGCTATGGGAGGGGAGGGAACTGGGGACATTGGTGGTGGGAAATGGGCACTGGTGGAGAGCGGGGTGCTGGAACACTATGTGACCGAAACCTCTAAACACGAGCAACATTGTAATCTCATGGTGGTATAATAAAATGTTTAATTAAAAAAAATCTTAGAGGTGAAACAGATCTTATGAGACACACTTTAAAAACACATTTTTCACTACCATAACTACAAGATTGGGAGAAAGTAGTGAAGGGCATAAAAACCTATGCACAAAGGAGTAAGGAGCTTCTCTTCCTCACTTAGGTTACTATGAGCACAGGGCATAAAGCAAGGCCTGAGCACAAACAGGTGTGACTTCAAAACAAAAACAAAAACCCAAAGATCTAGATTATGGTCCCCAACTATGTCCAGAAGGGATCCCTCAGTACAGATATTGTGAAATTAGACTTCTTCATCTTCCAGCCACTCAAAGAACATTAAAAAAAAAATACAGAGAAAGACTTTCTTTGCAACTATCCATTATAACAAGAAACACTTTTCTGTTTAGATTTGGGGAAAAATGACTACACTGATGCCCATCCAACTCTAAGAACCCATAAAAAAGTCCCTGAATAGGAACACGAGCGCTATTGCAGCTTCACACAGTTCCTCTGGTGGCGGTGTCTGCGAGCAAGCTCCTCCTCATCAGACGCCTCCACACCCACCTCCTGCCAGCTCCCTGTCCCTTGGATCTCAATCCCTCTTCTTCCTCCCGATCTACTTTCATAATTTAAGCTACCATACATATACACATGTGAGGAGACAGATGACTAGAATCATAACTGGAGGCTTGAGTTTTATTGTGCAAGCCAGTGTAGATTTCTCAGGGTGTCACAATTATTAAAGTAGAAGAGGACTTCGATTATAAACACAGGTCTTCTCCAAGATATGCCCTTGCCCACAAAATTTCAAAGTTCCATCTGGTAGTACAGTACAAAATAAAAATAGGATTTCTTGATCTCTCTCTAAGAAAGGAGACAGGAGAAGGAATGAACAAGAAGTGACTTAATGTCTACTGGGAACAGTGTGATGAAAAGCACTGCCGGGACTTGGTCAGCCACAAGAGACCGAGGTCTGGAACCACCATCAGTGTTCAAAAAAAATCCATGTGGTCTGAGATGGTTCGATACCTCATCTGACCTTAACAACAAATTGGTCCAATCCTACTGTTTTTAGAGTTGAGGCAACCAATCCTGTTTTGAAGCTCAGAAAGTCTCAGATGCTGTGCTCCTAGCTTTGCCTGGAGCATGACTTTTCAATCTGATCCTTAGGAAATGTCAATAAGCCCATCTTCAGAAATAGATATCACATATGGCTCTTTGGTAATTATTTTAATTCCCTCTAATCATTTCCGAATGACAGACATGGACACTGTTTCCTGGCCATTACAGTCATGTGTATTCACACTATACACTCATCTGCCCCCACGGTGCCAGACCAGGTTCCCTTCCACCCCAACACACTATTATCTAAAAAGCACAACAAAAACCAGCATGTTTTATAAATAAGGTTGTAACAAAGTGAGAAAATCCAGATAAGGCACAGGTCAGAGTACAGGCACTCAGAGAATGTTGTATTTCATTTTCAAGAGTTGTGTAAAAGAAGGATAAACACAGGATGATATCACTTATACGTGGTATTTAGAATAACTGGATGATGAAATGCAATGGTTTATAGGGGGATGCCTAGATCGCCCTCAGCCCCAGAACATAGGGAGGAGAAGTGTCATGGAGAGGGTGGAGAGAAATAACAGGGAGAAAGGCACATCTGTGGTGTTAAGGAATGATGCAGATAAATATCCAAACGACAGAGAAAAATAAAAAATACTGAACTCACAAGATGAGACCCAAACTAACACCAAACTAAAAAGGTGTCTATCGAGACAGCAGGCAGGGAAAGGGATTAGGAGAGTGGTAGGAGGAAAACCCTGGGAGCACTGGTTGAGGATTGACACTGGTGGTAAGACCGGTGCTGGAATACTGTATGTCTAAATCTGATCCACGGAAAACTTTGGAAATCACAGTGCTTTATATTTTAATCAATAATTTTAATTAAAATTTTAATAAGTAAAATTGTGTTCCACTTCTGTTGCATTTATTTTTGAACATATACTTTCCTCCTGGAGTCAATCTGCAAATGGACAAAAATCTACTTCTAATTCAACTTCGCATCACCCATGCCCATCTCTAGAACTAAGAAATGAAGTGTTTATGCTGAAATATTTGAATATTCAAAGAAAAGCCCACAAGGTATGGCTGGTATCTAGCAGCTCAATCAGAAATGGAATCACTGTCCGATCAGAAGACAGTCACACCTTTTGCAGGCTGCTACCAGACTCATATCTACAGGCAGCTGCTTTTGCTCAGCTGAACATTTATCCATCACACATGTAATAGATGGGACAGCAGATAGCGTCTCTAATAGAGAGTGCAAAAGACACAATCCACTTAGCAGGACCAAGTTCTCAGGGTCACACCCAAATACCCAATAACAAAAACATAAAGCACTCAAGGCAGTAGAAATAATCCTGCAAGTCAGCAGCAGAAAATAAAAGAGTTGGAAATGCGAGATCATGACTCATTTCAGGGAAAAGCCTGTCTGAGAGCAAGGACCTCTTAAACAAAATTGAATAAGGATGGTTTCTTGCGTGGATGCTCTGAAACAGGCGTACACTGTAACTACAGGAGGAGTTTCTTAAGATGTTACTGTTACATTAAGTTTAATTAGATACTGAATCTTGTTCCACCAACTTTAACACCACAGTAGTAACACAGCTTCCTAGTCACTGTACCTGGCAAGATGTGGCAAATTGGATGAAAATGTTCTCGTCTGTTAATACTACGCAATTGCTGGTAGCACACAATTGATTTGGTAAAGCAAAAGAATATATCTGTAGAGAAAGTCCATCTCCACCTTTCACCCTTCTGGCATCCACTCAGGTTAAGTGGGGAGCTGTCCTAAACTTTCAGCAGATCCCAATTTCAACATGCATACTGCATGCATGCTGATATACTGAGTGAACCAGAATCACAGAAGCATTCCCTACATTCCCCAGTTATGAGGTTCAGTAAGCGGATAAAAAAGCTACGACAAACTGTAGAGATAGGGGGCGCCTACTAATCCATCTACAGACCATAGGTGTCAACAGCTGTCCTATCAAGATGAGCCAATGGGAATGGCCAGGGTAAACCGAATTCTTTCTACAATGGGCAGAGTGATTAATCAATGGGCACAGATTAATTTGCCTTCCTGTACTTAAAAATTAAAAAAAAGTTAAAATACAGGGAGTTCCCTGAAAGGATCAGAATTTGACGATCTGTGAGAGAATGACTACTAATAGCCCCATTAGGTCCCTCTTGACACTAATACCATCTAAGTGGCCAGGCAAATAATCCCACACTGCATGCATATTTAGAAAAGGGCTAGGGGAGAGCCCACATTTGAACAGAGAAGGTTTCTGACATATCCATATATCAATCACTTCAGGGTAAGGTTGTCACGGTATCCCTTCAGAGTCTGCCCTTTGAATACATTGGAGCCAACATCACATCCTCTTCAGGGTAGGGAGTGGGGGTGGGGGGTGTCGGAGTTTCATAGAGAACAAAGAAGTGATCACTTCCTTTTATCCCCCACTAAGGACAGACATAGCAAAAAGATCTGCATGGTAACATTCACCCACTTGAAATATCAGACTGCGAACAGGTAGACGGAATGCTAATGTTTAAGAGCCCCTAAACCTACACAAAGATATCTCTATCAAAAAGAACATGGAAACGAATCTCTTACATGCTAAGTGTGTGACCGATCGTGTTCACACGTGCTTTCACTTGTAAAGCTACATTTATTTAGTGATTGCACTTTTATTCTTAAAGCTAGATAATGGGCAGTTCTAAATTCTGTTTCCATATATCAAGGCAGTGTTACCAATTTTTTAAAAACGAGTTTAATATAATTGAAGAGCACACAAATCACATGCAAAAAAAAAACAGCTATTTTATCCTTTCAGTGTGGTTAGTAAGGCTCCTTTGTGTCTACAAATTTCCCTGGGTGGTGCTGTTGCCAAGAAATTCTAATTCATTCTAATTCATGACAAGGTTTTCTGTAAATTTGGGACAGAGGCAAACCTGCAAATGCAGGGACCCTACAGTTTGCTTTGTCTTTCTGGCTGAGACAGCACCTGGGAGTTCACAGGGAAGAACCCCCTCCAGCAGGGGAAGCAAAGCCGCTCCTCGGGGATCAAATCCCATCCCCTGCACCATAAGGATGTTCTTGGAAGGCGCCCCTTTCTGCAGGCTGTCCCCTAGAGACTCCTCCTATCAAAGGCCCTTGTGAAAAGTGTTTCTGATCTGGGTGCCTGAAACCCAGATGAAATTGCAGCATTATGGGACGCTTCAGTTCTTACGGTAGCCAAGTATGCCATTAGTTTAAAACAATGGGGGACTGGGGGGAGGAGGGAGGAATGCTCTATGATTTATTTATTTGTTTCCAGTAGCAGTGGAAAATTTTCTCTGAGCAAAAGGGAGGCCTGAAGCTGACCCCATCTGCCAATTATGAATCAGCATTAACAGCAAATATAATTCCATAAGAGTTTTCAAGTAAACGTGCTACACTCCTCACTGGCACGAAGCAAAGCTAAGCACAAATAAAACTCCGAACATTACGACTTGATCTGCAATCATGCAATAACATATCAAAATTTGATCCAATTCCAGAAGTCTTTATAGCTTCCCAAAATAAAGCTAATCAAGAACGTAGTGTTGTCAAATCTTTTGTATTTTCCAAGTCATTGGTAGGTGCAGAAAAATTCCTAATTTCTCTTGCCAGTAAAACTCCTGAATGGGTCTCCCTTGACCCATTACCAAGTAGGACCCCATTAACAAGTTCAGCTGCTGGTCTATCTCTGACTTGTTCTGACTTTTGCTCAGACAGCTCTTGGAAGATTTCCTGCAAGTACCCAAAGAGCTTAAGGATGGTAACCTTAAGAATTGTGCGTCAGCTGAATTCCATAAAATAATAGACCACATAAGCACAGTGTAATTTACAGTTACATGACAGGCAGAGATGATGTTATTTGGGCCAAGTGCTTAAGTATGCAGTCAGAGCCCAGGAATGGAGAGCTGTTAATGCAGGAAGTCCATCTGGATTTGAAAATCGCATCGGCAATGATTTTCAGATTTGGAGTTCTATGTGGCTGCAATACCACTGCCTGAAAAAAAATCTAAAGTCAAGTTATTTATATATATGTATATATACATATATATAAAGTCAAAAGTGGCAAGAGAGTCATCCCAGACCTACTGGCTGGGAAGCAGGATAATGATCACAAGCAATAAGTTTAAAGTAAAATCCCCAAATACTCTATCCTGAATTTTCAAATACACAGTCCAGGCTATATCACCCTATGTACTGTTTCTCTACAAACTACATCCGATTACTGGAATCTTTGTGTTTCACTCATCTGCAGTCCAGGCAAACTATTCACTTAAAGGAGAACATCTAATAAATGTTCCTCATTTGACCTCTAAAATCTGATTACCCCAGAGCATCAGCATACTTCCTCCTGCCTGGGGTTCTTTGTAGCAATCTACTTCTGCTGTTTTTGAGCAAAATCGTCTTGAAATTTCCCCACTGGAGGGTTGATTTGGAACCAACAGTTGCATGTAACCACCCTCCACCACCACCACTACCCCCTACTCAGAAACAGCCCACGGGGGGGGTGGGCAAGAGGGAGGAAGGAAGAGTTAGAGGTTGGAGGTTGTGCCACGAGTATGAATTCAGAGTTGCGGTTCCCTGTCTACAGCACAATTGTGACCAGAGAGTCCCGAGCAGAAAGCCCCAGGGAGTGTGGTAGCTTGCTTAGAAGGGGCTTCGCCACAAGTCATGCTCCAGCCTAGACTTTGTGCATCTGAAATAGCTTGGAAAAGGTTTTAAGGTAAGGGCTGTTGGTAGTTGGGGAGTATTAAGGAAAGAAATAGGAGGAAGGAAGGTGCGCGTGCATGTGTGTGTGTGTGTGTGTGTGTGTGTGTGTGTGTGTGTGTTTTCCACCGCCTGCAGAGAGAAACCAAGCTAGAGGTCCCCAGAAGGAGAAGAGGGGAGGAAAAAGGGAGGAGGGAATAATAAAGCCTGAAGGATTCAGAGGAAACAATAGATCTGAAACATCTTCTAATTACCAGACCAAAGATGTTCCTTTGAGGATCTAGACTTTCTCCAGGATGGTCTAACCAGATCTAGAAAAGCGGGCATACTCTGGAGAGGCCTTCCCCAAAAGCCGGCTTTACTACTGTGAAACGAACCAAAACAAAGTTGTGTGATTCATCAGGAGGGAACGTTGTAACAAATAAAGCCAACTTTCTTCTCTCCAACACAGCTTAGCAGTTAGTCACAAACAAGGGCTGTCTTGGGCAGGCTGACTAAATCAACAGATTCCCTTCCCTGACCTGTCTAGACAGCTGTTAATACGCAACTAATTCGACACCAGTGGGCTGACAGTGTGAAAGGAATGCTATTTCAGAAAATGAAATTCTGGCAACACTCCGGTTTAATTAGCATGCAAAGTCAAAAGAGGAAAGAGATCTAGCAAGACCCTTCATGAGATCGCCAAAGGATGCCCAAGAGTGTCTCGTGCTGAAAACATGTGAGCTCTGTGTGCCTTTAGCCAAAGACAACGACAAGCACATCTGCCAACGTCTCTGGGCAGGAGGGCATGCGTGGACACAGAGACACCCTGGTGAATACCCGGAGGGAAACTCGCAGCCTCTAATCAGCAAAGACCAGCAACCAGCAACCATGCTACAGAAGCTCGGTTTTGCCACAGGGTACCATATCCTCAAAGCCAAACCTTATCCCAAAGCCAAACCTCACGCACTAGAGCAGCAACTGTTACATCCCAGCTTCAAGCTGGCAAATCCTGCTTTGGTTGCTGGCAGAAGAAATTCAGCCGTTCATTAGCCTTAACAAGCTGCTGTCAGGGAGCAGAGAAGTTACAGGGGCAGCCACACACCAAGCCTCTCCTCTCTCAACCCAGCCCAAGGACAAGCAGGTTTCTCCCCCTACTCGGACTGTAAGTTCTCCCAGACCCCCACCGTGTTCTAGGACTTTTCTTAACGCACAGGCAAGCGAGAATGTTTAAAGACCACCACCCCCGCCCACCATCTTTCCTGCAGAATGTCCCTCATCTCATCAGCCCCGACTCCATACGCAGAAAAACCACCCCTTTGCAAGCCCCGCTAGCCCTTTCCACTGCCCATCACTTTCTTCCACTTCACGACACCCAGACAACTTGTCAACCAGCCCTGCTTCCCCCT
The DNA here is from genome assembly GCA_021461705.1 of Cryptotis parvus. Taxonomy (NCBI): domain Eukaryota; kingdom Metazoa; phylum Chordata; class Mammalia; order Eulipotyphla; family Soricidae; genus Cryptotis; species Cryptotis parvus. Next base: position 151,826 of record JAJIBD010025028.1, read on the forward strand.
GGCTGGGACATCTTAGAGAACTTGGCAGCGGTGCCTTTCAGCATCCTCCGAGTTTCTTAACTAGTCCTCTAAAACAAAGTCAAGAGGCATGGACGCCCACAGCACCCTTTGTCAGGGGTCGTGCCGTTTAACTGCAAGGGATCCCCAAACACAAAGAAAAAGACAAAGAAGGACACCCTAGAGGATGTTTTCTTTTCCGGAGATTTCCTTTCCCCGTGCCAAAAACCTACAAGGCACCATCCAGCACCTCCAGCTTCAGACTGATCAAGCTTCCCCGTCCCGTCCTCCTCAAGAAATTCTTGAGTATCTTTAGAACCTGGGCTCTTTTCCCTTCTGCCCGCTTTCTAACCTCAAAAATGGAGCTCCTAGTCTTTATTGACACTAGCTAATTACCAGGGAAAACGCTCCGCTCCTGCCTTCCCACCTCTGACAGTCCCTCAGCACCAGTTGAAAGCGGTCAACCTGGTTCCAGAGAGCAAGTCGGGGAAGGCTCCCGCTTATAAGGAGCCGGTATCCTGTCCGCGAAAGCTGGTAAAAGCCCAAACCATCTTCCCACCCAGCTTCCCCAAACCCCCGAAGTTAGGCAGGGAGACAGGGCGCCCTGACAACATGTGCGCAAGGACGTGTTGGTGACTGAAACGCAGGCAGCTCCAGCACGATGGGGGGCTAGGGGGGTGGGTGGAGGGGTAAAGCGCAGATGACTGTTTCCGAAAACATCTTAAACAACAAACAGCCAAAAAGGGGGAATAAAACAAACAAACAAAAAATAGTCAGCCCCAAGCCCACACCAACGCAGCCCCTTTGCGTCTCCGCCGCCACCACACGATTTACACAAGTAATTTAAATCAGTCACCTGCTGCCAGGTCTCCTCCAGGGATGGCAAAGCTGAGGAAGTAGCCGGTGTCGTGGACAAGTGTAGCTCCTGGAATATACTATAACTAGCCAACACGTCCATGCTGCTGCTGCCGGGCAAAACGGGAGGAGAAACCCTCCCCGAACACAGTTGGGTCTGTTTGTTTGTCAGTCTGTCTGGCTCACCCCCAAGAAGGCAGACATCCAGTGGCCCTTTTGTTTTGTTTTGTTTCAGTCAACTAAAAAGGAAAAAAAAATCAATGCGGGAGAGAGGGAGAGAGGAGGTGAGAGAGCAGAGAGTGAGTGGGGTGGATGGAAGAGGCATCCAGCGTGTACAGTGCAGACCGCTGCCAGGAAAAGGGACTTCTCCACGGGAGTAACAATTCCCTTCCAGGGCTCTAATCACTCCCGCTCGCGGATCGGCAAAGGGATGCAAACTCACTGACACGAAGCTGCCATCTATTTCTGCAGCGCTGTTCGCTCCTAATGCAATCTTTGCTCTTTATTTTGGGAGGTTGCATTTTTTTTTTCTCGCGATCGCTTCTCTCCCCCTCCTTCCTTCCCTCCCCACCCCCACCCCATCCTCGCTAGTTTGTAGTCTCTTTCCTCCCCCTCCTTCTTTTCTCCTCCTCCTGCTCTTCCCCCTCCCCAAACTCCCTCCCCCCCCCCTCTCTCCGCGCAGCCGTGGGATCTCGGAGGAGGGCACCCATTAGGCCGCGTGTGACCATGTAAGGTAAACAGGGGGCCTCATGAAGTCACTGAGGACCAATCGAGAGGGCGGAACGGGACCTGGGGCGGGGCTTGGCCCTAACGGCAAGCGCGGATTGGTGCGTGGCGGATCTCCCTGCTGCCTTACAAGGCGGTGCGAAGAGAGCTATTTTTAGAGGGCTATATAAGGGGGCTGAGGCGGCCGCGCGGCGGCCGGGGAGAGCCAGCGCTAGGGACGGGGGGGGGGGCCGGGCCGCGGCGACACTCGCGGCAGCTCCCGGGACGCGGAGGTGACCGGGCCGAGAACGCACGCCGGCCCCCCGACCCTCGCTGTGCTGCCCTGCAGAGTCCTGGCTGTCCGGGGCGCGTGCCCCTCGGAGGGAGGAGGTCACGAGTGGCCTCTGGCGCGGACGCGGCGGGCCGGGGAGGTGAAAGTCCAGAAGGCTGGGGTTAGGATGTCTCCTGAGCAGCAGGAGGAGGAGGAGGAGGAGGAGGGGACGGGAGAAAGGCCGAGCCGCCGGCTCCGGGAGCCGGGAATGACACTTCCCATTCCGCCCCCTTTCTGGGCACGGGGGGGGGCGGAGAACTGCCAGGGAAGAGAAGTGCAAAGGAGAACCACACTGCAAAAACAAAACAAAAAAATCAACCCGAACCGAAATAGGTACCCCAGCCCCGCTCCCCCACGAGCTGCCTGGGTGCACAGGGAGGAAGAGCCACACAATGGAGCAGAACAAAGGGGAGCGGGGCCGAGCCTGCCGCCAGCGCCCGCCCCTGCGCGCAGCGCCGCAAGTCCCGCCCCCGCGCGCGCCCACGTGCGCGCCGCCGCCGCCCTCCCGCCCGCCCTTTGCTTCTGACCCGAGGGAAGAGCTGGCTGCGAGTCACGATTCCAGTTAGACTGGACTGGGAGATGTTTCACCCCTGCAGTGTGTGTAGAATAGAGCAGAGGTAAACTGCGTGGCACGTGCGGGCCTGCAGCTGCTTTGGGGCTTACACGCGAGCCCCCTACCCTCATGGCTTTGGAAGAGGGTCCCCGCCTGTGAGAGGAAGGGGAACCTGCTTAGACAGAGCAATAGATGAAGAGCCTGTTAGATAATGTACAACGCACGCGGTCAGTTGACTGCTTGACCTTAAATTGCTAGTTTAGGTTGGTTCAGGCTTTGCCTAGAATGTACTGAGCTGAACTTCCACTTTTGGAATGATGTAGAAATCAGTATTGATTCAGAGCCGAGAAACTTGAATTCTCCTTTTAATGGGAAACAAACACACCTTTAATTGCCTTTCTCAGCTTTCCCGTCTTCTGTGTGGGGCTCCATCTCTCAATATTTGAAAAAATTGTCCTTTATAGGATAAGAACAGTTTGAAACTCATTATTTAGCAGGGAAAACTAATCAAGAATTACCAGGGTTGAGGAAAGTAATTCATTTACTTTTTGGTTCCAGCAATTCTGTTGGTCAAATCTATAGCATCCATAGAATGAGTATAAATTGGCATGTTTGCTGTAACACGTGTTTGCAGGTAGTATGCAAGGATCTTGGTACTTTTGTTGAGAGCTCATGTTTGCGGGGAGGGCATTTGCCTTGCACACAGCCAACTCGGGTTCCATCACCGGCATCCTATATGGTCCCTCAAACACCGCCAGGAATAACCCCTGAGCATTGCCTGGTGCAACCCTGCAACCCAAAAGGCGGGGGGGGGGGGTGGAGGGGCGGGGAGTGAGTGTTTGGGAGAATGACATAGAAAGTTTAAAAGTCATATCCGGATAAGATAATAGCATGAGCGTCCAAATCAGTGTTAACACCACTGTGAGAAGGAACTCTTCTGTCTCTTTTTTCAAAAAACAAGAGGCTGGATGAGCTTTTCCCAGAAGTAGACAGCCACTTAGAGCCATCACATCCCAATTAATGCATTAACTTGTTCCTTCTGGTCATTGGTGTTGTCACTTACTAGCTATGTGACTTTGAGCAAATTACTGGCTCAGACTTCCTCTCTACCCACTTGAGAGAAATAGTAGTGGCATCTGCCTTTCTTGCTTGCTATGTAGATCCAAAATAATATTGCTATGAACAGTCAAAACAAAATTCACCCAATATAGAATTACCTAATATTAGCCATCATTAAACATATTGCATGTTAGCTAATATTACCACCTGACTTTAGCAAAGCAAACACTACCTGGTTTTAATAGAACCCACAGTGGAGACACACCAGAGTATTCATTTACTATTTGGTGCCTGTAATTCTGTTGGTCAAATTTGCATCTAATGGAGGAAGTAGAAGCTCATTGCCAATTCTCAATAAGGTCAGCCCTCCACCTAGGAATATGCTATTCCCATTATGCATCCCAGCTGGAGGAGGTGACACAGAGATACTGGGGCAGAAGAGATCATGAGCAATACGGGAAGGGAAACAAACAGATGTAGGACATTTGAAAGGCAAAACTGAAGTTTAGAATATGATGCTTGATACCCAGTGAACTTTTCTTGTGTTAAATTATTTCCATTTCTGGAAAAAAAAGTATAATATACCTGAATTTTAATATTTAATAAGTGATAGTTACTACTAATGGTTACTTTCAACATACTGGGCTATAGGGGCACACAAACAACTTTTTATGTAATGTCTCATTCCATCCTCATAGCAGTTCTGAGATGGGCATGTTTGTCATCTCCAAATGTGTGGATAAAGATACCAGATTTAAAATATTAAGTTGGGGAGCTGAGTGATAGTGGAGTCAGTCGCTAGCCTTGCACGTAGCAGACCTGGGTTTGATTCCTGGAACCACAAATGGTCCTCCAAGCCCCTCCAGGAGGATACCTGAGTATAGTAGGAGTAAGCCCTGATAACCAGCAGAGGTGGCCAAAAAAATGAAAACCCAAAAACAAAAATTAAAGACATTAAATTGGTCAAAATTACACAACTAGGACACTGCAGAGAAGGGTTCTAAATCCAGGTGCATCCAACTTCTAAAACTGATTTTTCATAGGACTTACTACATGGTAAAAAGACGAGATTTTCTTGCTTCTAAGTCTAGATTTGTCTTTAAAATTTGCATATGGAGAAAGAGACTTCATTTAGGCTCACCACATGTAAGAATCAGCCATCTAACTCAGAGAAGAATTCAACCAAAAATTTATAGTGTAAATTCTGAAAACCTTATCATGACTCTTTTCAAAGTGTTATCGCATATTTCAAAATATATTCTAAGAGATTATGCAGCTAGGCACTTCTAAAGGCACATTTTCAATATCTGTCATATTTAACTACTTTTTATAGCCTGGAGACCTTAAGTTCACATTCTAAAACACATGCAAAGAATTCAAATGTGTGAAATAATCAACAAATTAAAATTACAAGGGAACTTTGGCAGTCAAACAAACCAAAAATAAACAACACTGCTGTAACGTGGCATACATAGTGCCTTCTCTGGCCCTGGTACTTTACACATGTTTACATCTGATCTTTACCAGTCTCGTAGGGGAGGTCGTGCTGCTCCATAGTCACAGATGAAGACATTAAAGTTCAGAGAAAGCACATGGTTTTCCTAATACTCTTTGTCTCTGGAGTGTCAGAAGCAGATATAGAGTACTGACTCCCAATAAACATCAAAGGCTACCTTATGCATATGCATTTCCTTAAGAGACTTTGCTATGGAGCTGGAGAGATGGTACAGTACAGAAGGTACTTGTTTTGCCTGTAACCCACCCAAAATTTGATTCCTGGCTTCACAGAAACCCTCCTGGGCTCTGCCGGAAATGACCCATGAGCACAGAGGCAGAATCAAACTCTTATCACATCCAGGTGTTCCACCCTCCAAACACACACCAAAAAAAAAGAGGGGCCGGAGCAACAGTCCAGCTTGTAGGGCATTTGCCTTGCAGGCATCCCATATGGTCCCCTGAGCACAGCAGGAGTAATTCCTGAGTGCAGAGCCAGGAGAAATGCCTGAGCATTGCTGGGTGTGACCCCCCTAAAAAAAAAAAAGCTAGAAAGAGAGAGACTTTGTTGATAATTTTTAATAGGGACACACGTGCTGGTGCTGTGAGATGGGGCCACTCCAGTGTTTGGGAACTACCACATACACAGCTGGAGGTAGGGTCAAACTTTGCTAGGGATTGAATTCAGGCCCTAATACATGTTTTCAACTTCTTGTGCTCTCTGCCCAGTTCTGATATTTTTAATTATATCACACTTTAGTAGAGATCCTATAGAAAATAGTTGAAAGTAAATAGGTTTCACCTTCTTAATATTGAGAAATTAGGATATTTTATGAACAAACTAGTAAAACTGTCATAGGCATAGACAAGGAATTAGCCTGTTAAGTCTGTTACCACTAGAAAGTGTTCCACTTCTCTGGCAGAGACAGTCCTTATTATTGTAATATGGTTGCAAAGCTGATTAATTAGCTTCCTCACAGTAAGTCTACTTAAGAAAGAGTCCAGATTTCAGAACCATTAGTGCAAAAGTTTGTTAAGGAATTATTTGAAGATAAAATATTATTAAATACATTTATTTGGGCTGGAGAGATAATAGTGCGTAAAGCACTTGCCTTGCATAGTAGACCTGGGTTCCATCTCCAGCATCATGTATGGTCTCCCAAACACTGCCAGGAGTTATTCCTATGTACAGAGCCAGGAGTAATCCCTAAGCATCACTGGGTATGCCATTTTTTTTGTATTTTTTTAAAATATGACATCATTCTATCACTTGTGTCACTTGTCTTCCCGTTGCTCATCGATTTGCTCCAGAAGGCACCAGTAGCATCTCCATACATCCTGCCTCGTGCTAGTGTAGCCCAAGGGCAACTGCTCACTCCAGGAACATGAAGAACCTCATATCATTCCTTCATGTCATGGGAATGAGGTCTCTAATTGTTACCGGTTTTGGCATATCAAATACAACACAGGTAGCTTGTCAGGCTCTGCCTTGCGAGCTAGAGCCTGGGACGCCCTGGACCAGCCCCAAGGGAAACCCGCAGCCCCCGAGCTGCAGGACAAACTGAACAACTCGCTACCCACCCCAGGACCACCCCTGGGTGCCCCGATCCCCTTTCGCCTCAGCCTTCCCCCCCTGCCCCCACTGTGTGCTGTGCTCCCCACATCGGGATGTTCTTGATGACTGAAAGGAGTTTTGAGCTTTGGTGTCCCTGTGGGAATCAGGCCTTATCCCGGAGCTCGGGGTCCCTGTTAGATGCATCGTTCTATACTGAAAAATATATATTACGTGGATAATTATGGGATGAATATATAATATAATGAATTAAGAAGTTTAACATCAAATAAGCTAATACATAAATAATAACGGAGACATTCACGACATCGGCAAATATCGCCCCATCTGCCTGTTGTCCATCATCTACAAGCTGTTTACACGAGTCATCCTGAACAGGATTAGCAGAACACTAGATGAAGGACAACCATGCGAGCAAGCAGGCTTCCGAAAAGGATTCAGCACAATCAACCATATCCACACAGTAACCAAGCTCATTGAGGTTTGTAGGGAGTACAAGATGCTGCTCTGTCTCACGTTCATTGATTTACAGAAAGCCTTTGATTCTGTGGAGACTGAAGCAGTCATCAAAGCCCTAGACAAACAGGGTGTTCAAACCCAATACATCAAGATCCTTCCTGAGCTGTATTACGGATTCACCACCAGGATCTCACCATTCTACAAAGAAGTGATCATTAATGTCAAAAGAGGGGTTCGACAAGGTGATACCATTTCACCAAAACTCTTCAGCGCCACCCTTGAGAACATCATGCAACAATTAGAATGGGAAGGAATGGGAGTGAAGATAGATGGTTGGCAACTACACCACCTCCACTTCGCTGATGACATCGTTCTAATAACACCAAACATTAGCCAAGCGGCACAAATGCTGGCTGACTTCGACCGAGCACGTGGAAAGATAGGTCTACAGCTGAATCTAAAAGAAAACAATGTTTATGAAGAATGAACTAGTTCCAGAGGCCCCATTCACTCTCAATGGAACAAACATCTCTGAATGCAGCAGTGTACCTAGGTCGAGAAATCAACATGATGAACGACCTAAAACCTGAGCTGCGCAGGAGGAAGAGAGCAGCATGGAATGCCTTCAAAGGCATCGAAGAAATAGCTAAAAAGGACAAAGAACCTCCGGCTCCGGCACATCTCTTTGACTCCACCGTTCTCCCTGCATTAACATATGCCTCAGAGACCTGGGCCCTATGAAAGCAGGATGAGAATGCTATTCGGGTCTCCCAGAGAGGAATCGAAAGAGCTATGCTTGGAATATCACGCCTCACTCAAGTGAGAGAAGGAATCCGGAGTTCTGACCTCCGTCGCTATTCCAGAATCAGGGACGCTGTCTCGTTCTGCCAAGGCATTGAAAATCAGATGGGCTGGACATGTAATGCGATTTGGAGACAACCGCTGGACTAGAGCCCTTACCGACTGGATCCCACGGGATGTCAAAAAATCACGTGGCCGCCCACCTACAAGATGGTCAGACTTCCTTGTAAAGACCCTGAAGGAATGGTTTGAGGCTCTTCATATTCCTGAATCAACCAGATGCCATTGGGCTACATTGGCACGTGATAGGGTCCAATGGAAATGTTACTGGCGCCCGCTTGAGCAAATCGATGAATAACGGGATTCAAGTGATCAAGTGATAAATAATAAATTAAGATTGATTATTGGCTTAATTTTTCCTAAAAAAAAAAGGAGTGGGGTTGGAGTGATAATAGAGGATGCTTGCTGTGTAAGGGTCAATCCAGGCTTGGTCTCTGGAACTCCACCAGGAGTGATCTCTGAGTACAATGCCAAGAATAAAGCCTAATTATTGCTGAGTGTGACCCCCCACAAAAATGTGTAGTACCTTATAGTGCACTTTATTTCATATTTGACTTTTATAGTGTAATCAAAAGTAGATTAAAAACCTTTTTTAAATCTGGCCCAGGTATGCTGATCCAGAGACAGACATGGGGCAGAGCTGCTACTGGCTCTCCCTGTGCCCAGCCGCTCAGGAGGCGCCCAGGAGGGATGGAAGGTTCTAGCCCTGGCCTGCCACCCCAGCAGAGCCTCACAACAAGCCAGACAACACCACACTCCATGAGGGCCTCCATTTTCCACACCCGTATTTCCCCCTCATCAGAACTCCACCCAGCAGACCAGCCTATCACAGCCCAGCCTCGGTTCATCAATAAATGCTGGATTTTGAGAACACTACAAGAGTATGCTACCCACATGGCAAAGCCTGGCAAGCTACCCGTGTCATATTTGATATGCCAAGTACCAGTAACAATTATAGACCTTATTCCCATGACCTGATGGAATGGTTTGAGGCTCTTTATGTTCCTGAAGCAAGCAGGTGCCCTTGGGCTCTACTTGCATGAGACAGGTCATATTGAGATGTTACTGGTGCCCGCTCACGCAAATCGATGATGAACGGGAAGATAGTTACAATTAGTTACAGTTAATCAAAAGTAGGGTTATTTTTTGTAAAAGTATCTGAGGACTTCATCAGTTTTGACAAGAGCCTCAATTAATTTTTTGATATTCAGAATATTTTTGATGTATCAATATAGACATCATTGTTTCATGTCTTTTCATTTGCTGCATAATTCTATATTCATTAACCAACTGCTTTACTTAGATCACTTTTATTGATATCATGTAATCTTTTACAATATTTGTAGTTTACTTTGTGCTGAAATTGAATGTCTTGCATTACATTTTAAATGCTTACGAGTAAGAAAGGAAACCCTGATGGTCAGAAAATGTGCTTGAATTGGGGAATAATTTTTAAGTGGTAATACAATAAATAATTTCACCAAGTAATGACTTTTTGTTTTTTTCACAGTATTGACTACAATGACGGAATGAATGTATGGAACAAGTTAAATCATAGAAAACAAGTGTTCAGAGGTATCAACTGGTAAAGACACAGAAATATGGTCTCCATTAGAAGAGCACATATTTATTAAGACATACATTTTTTTATTTCTTTTTTAAAGTATTTTATTATACCACTGTGAGATATACAATTACAAAGATATACAATTAAAAGTTCATATTTGGGTTTTGGTCATACAGTGTTCCAGCACCCATCCCTCCACCAGTGCCCATCTCCCACCACCAATGTCCAGGTTCCCTCCCTCCCCCCAACCTGCCTCCATGGCAGGTTCTTTATTTCTTTCCCTTTCTCTCTTTCTCTTTCCTTCCCTTCCAGACTATGGATTACAGAACATACATCAAAGGGTTGTCATGTGTATCTTTTTTGCCTGTATTTAATGCTCAGTTCTAGGTTGGTATTACTACTTTTGACAACTGTTAGCACACTGTTCCATTTTCTGTCTTACCTAGCCTCTGACTCCCACACGTTTGTGATAATTTCCACCTTTGACAAGACCTCCTGATACATGCTTCACTTGACCTTGGATATTTGTATCATAATATGTACATATATATTTATGTTATGCAAATAAATGCAGTCATTCTGTATCTGTCTCTCTCCTTCTGGCTAATTTCACTCAACATAATCTCCATGTCCATCCATTTATATGCAAACTTTATAACTTAATTTTTCCTAACAGCTGCATAGTATTCCATCGTGTAGATGTACCAAAGCTTCTTTATCCAGTCATTGATTCTCGGGCACTCTAGTTGTTTCCAGATTCTGGCTATTTGAATAATGCTGCTATGAACATAAAAAGTAGGGATGGTGTTTCCGCTCGTATTTTTGGCTTCCCAGAGTAGATTCCCAGGAGTGGTATGTCTGGGTCAAATGGGAGTTCAATTTCTAGTCTTTGGAGGAATGTTCATATTGTTTTCCAGAAAGGCTGTACCACCCGGCATTCCCACCAACAATGAATGAGTGTCCCTTTTCCCCACATCCACGCCAGCACTTGTTGTTCTTGCTCTTTTGAATATGTGCCAGTATTAAGACATACATTTAGACGCTAAGTTGTTTTGTAATTAAGAACACATGGCAGCAGCATCAAGCAGGCACTTACCCTGGATAAAATCTTCCTTAGAAATATACATTTCCTGTGGCAATAGAGATAGTAGAGTGGGGAGAGTGTTTGCCTTGCATGCAGCTGACCCTGGTTTAATCCCCACCATCCCAGATGGTCCCCAAGCACCACCAGGAGTAATTCCTAAGTGCAGAGCTAGGAGTAAGCCCTGAGCACTACCAGTTATGACCCAAAAAAGTAAAAAAACAAACAAAAGACTACACATTTTCTCAGAACGGAAAAGGAAGTGCCACACTGGAGGACTAGGATGCATGAAGCCCTGGTTCAATTACTGATACTGCAAAATGATGATGATGATGATGATGATGATGATGATGATGATGATGATAATGATGATGATAATAATAGTGTGACCTCTTTTTCTGTCTCCAAAAAAGAATGTGCTGGTTTCAACCATCAGAGCAGCTGGGGTTAGTCATGGGACAGTATTGTCAAGATGGAAAATCTTGAGTCTTCTGTGTATTGCTGAGCTTATTTCGTAGTGTCTGACTGCCTAGATGTGCTCAGTATTGGGACTGATATCATCTTGAGGTTTCTGAACATGATAGACTCAAAACCTCAGGTTGCTGAGTTACTCTTGACAAGCAGCTTGTGTCTCCAGAAAGCATGCCAAACTGCTGCCATGACTTTTCATAATTTTGTGTATATATTATAGTGTGATAAATATATTTATTTTAGACTGAAATGGAAAGTTAATCTTGAACTTGAATTTCAAATTGCAAGGGGTCAAAGTGGGTTAAGCAAGGGCTTAGCATGTTGTTGGTAAAGAACATATGTGTTAGTTACTCTGACTCAAGTAGTGTCTTGTTAGACAAACAATGATAATGGTAACAAATTTAAGTTTCACACAGGTTTATAACCAAGACCTGTGGTACCTGATTCCTATAGAGTACCTATCATCACTTTTCTAGTGTGAGCTGCTAATACTGAGAAGTATTGATATTCCTTAATGAACAAAATCCATCTAAATTCAATCAGTGATTCAACATATATTATGCAAAATTCTCAATCATTTAACATGCATTATGCAAAGTGCCTAGGTTGAAATGGTAAAATCGACCCATCACCAATGTCAGATACTACTATATCTCAGAAGTTACAAAAAGCATTTTGGGTATCTTGTTCAGTGTTCTGCTGATTTCCTCTGCAACTTCAGGAGATGCCCAGTTATATCAAATGATGGAGAAATTCTTGCCGGCCATGGGATAAGCCACTATGATAGCTCTGCTGGTTAATTTTCCCTCTTCTATGAATAACATCCCAAGCAATTCAGGCAGTTCTGGATAAATATTTTGAAGAAAGACGACCAGCAGAAAGAAGAAAAAAACTTAAATAATAAAAGAGAGCTCCTTTGATTAGAAATTCCAAGCCAGATGTGAGACTAGTGAGAAATTCAGCTGCTAAATTGTAGGGTAGTATTAATCTCCTTTGCAGTATGTGAGACAGTTTGCTGGACTGTGTTGTGTTTCATCCTTAGCAATTTTTGTTGTGACATGTTGAATACAGCACAGCATTCTTATTAATATATTAAATATCACTGTCAATGTTTTATCAGAAGATTATAATTTTTCTTTCAACATGCCATTTCCAAAGATTTTAGTACACAGTTAATGGGATTTAACAGTACAATGCATCTCAGATTTGATAATGGAAATCGATGGGAGAACAAGATTGATTTGATAGAAAGTCTCTGCACTGCAAACTTTGCTGACGGTGACCATTCCTTTAAGTGAGGTACACATCTATTCCACAAGTGGCCAATGATGAGTTTTTATGTGTATGATATAGCTGGGTAGTTTGAAAGATTCATAATGTCAGCAGCAGCAGGTTTTTTTTTTTTTTTTTTTTTTTTTTTTTTTTGCTGACGGGTTGCTCATTTGAATTTCACTGAGTTTTCTTTACCAGGAGGATTATTTGAAGGGTTAGCAGAGTCCGCTGAGTCACGGCTTTTCCTGCTGTTAGTGCCCCGCCCACGTGTCACTGAAGCCATAGGCAGCCTGTATGGGGAGCAGGCTTCGCTGTCCACGTCAGAATGCTTCCTCGGTCTCCCCCTCTCATCTCCCCCACTCTTGACAATGCTTAAGCATTGTGGTAGAGAGTGTGGTCATGCTTCCCACAGTCATTTCATTTCAGTCTCCCTCATCCAGGGCCCCACATGAGAAATGCTTTTCTTCCTGTTTGGTTTCCTCGCTGGTTCTGCCTGGCTTGGAAGGCTAGGGAAACTCCGGTTGATGAAGAGGCCACAGCTCAGAATGCTTCCTTGCCTTCATCCGCTTTACCCAAATGTACAAGCCCATCCAGTTCTCTCTGTGCCACAAATTAACTTATACTTTGCATATCTGCATGATCTCCTCTTGGCTTTTTTTTTACACTTTTTTTTTTTGGGGTCACACCCGGCAATGCTCAGGGGTTACTTCTGGCTCTGCACTCAGGAATTACTCCTGGCGGTGCTCAGGGGACCATATGGGATGCCGGCGATGGAACCCGGGCCGGCATGGGCCGGCCACGCAAGGCAAACGCCCTACCCGCTGGGCTATCGCTCAGGCCTTCCTCTTGGCTTTTGAGGGATGTTTACGTTAAACCCTGCTCTGATTGTTTCTGTGCTTTCCACATGTCATGTGCATAATTGCTCTTTTGAGTTGACAAATTGATAGGAAACATTGCTCTGATCACTTACAAGAGAATTAAATTTACCCTGTAGTATGTATATATTATTGCTTTAAAAAAATAAAAGAATAAGGGGCCAGGAGCAGTAGTACAGCAGGGAGGGTGTTTGCTTTGCACAGAGCGAATCCATGTCCGACCCAACACATCCTGTATGGTTTCTCTAGCACTACAACCTTGATGCCCGGATAACGCAGGGGCGCTAGACACATATGTGTCTATGTGTCAAGCGCTCTGCATTAGTTCCTGAATCAGAGCCAGGAGTAACTCCCAAGCATCACAGGGTGTGACCCTAAATAAATTTATTAATAAATAGATAGAAAGATAAATAAATAAATAAATAAATAAAAGTGGATAGTCCTGGTTTAAAATAAAATAAAAATAAAAGCATGAAAAAATATGTACTTTTTAAAAATGATATTAATCTTTCTCCAATATTGCTTGGAGACTGGTGTTTATGCTAACTTCCATTACCTTGACCTGAGCAAGAGGAAAGGACATTATCTCAAATAACATCAAATGTGGTTTAAAAAAATAGAATTTCTAAGGATCCCAGCAAAAATCTCTAATTAAAACTATTAAAATCCGCACAAAGTCTTTGATACATGTTGTCAAAGGATCCACTTTATAGCTTGGCTTAGAGAAAACATATTTTTTTAAAATAAGGTACTTCCCAGTCTTTCAGGAAACAGCCTCTATTACACTTGTTACCTTTAAGGAGAAACAGTAATAGTGAATATTGTAACATTTTACAGGTGATGTAATAACAGACTTTTCTGAGAACTAGTAACAGTATTAGCCAAAGGGAAGCTAAAGAATAAGAATTTGTTAAATTTGAGTTTCTTTTTACATTGTCCTGGAGTAGTGTGTCCTGATGCTAAATGACCTTTAAAGATCGCTTGGAAAGAACAGAAAGAGATCTACTTCAACAGTTTGGAGCTATTTGGCAACTCTGGACATTCCCTTCCTGGCCTGTCTTTACCAAAACAACCTTTATTTTCGTCTCTTAACTAGACTTCCGTATATGATATTGTCTGTTGTAAATATACAGCATTCATTTTTTATTTTATTTAATTTATTATTCTATTTATTTCCTGAGGTGGTTATTAATAAAGACAGAGGAAAAGTAATATAGAAAATGGTATCATTAAAACACAGAAGCAAAGTATCAAGGGCTAAATATATATATATATATATATATATATTCATTATAATAATTCTAGCTATATCTCCCTGATACTGATACTGATAAAGTTCTATTCTTTTTTTTTTTTTTTTTGTAATTCCTGGCTCTGCACTCAGGAATTACTCCTGGCGGTGCTCAGGGGACCATATGAGATGCCAGGGATCGAACCCTGGCCGGCACAGGCCGGCCTCGGTAAAGGCAAACACCCTACCAATGGGCTATCACTCCCGATAAAGTTGTATTCTTATTTATAAACTACTTCTTTGCAAATTTGCTTCATGAACAAGTGACCTGAAAACTCATGATCTCACCTTTGTGAACTAACCATTTGCTTAATAAAATGGTAAACTGAGCTTAATCATTTTTGGTTTTGGTAGAACCACTAAGATGGATTCTCTTTTTTTCTTTTTTTTTTTTTTGGATTCTCTTTTAAAGTCATCTAATTTCATTTACTCAACAATTATCGAACACCTATTATGTAAGCACCAGAATCAATAAAATACAATTCTTACCCTTCTGTAACTAACTAGCTTGTTAACTGAAGAAACATCAAAATAAAAAAGTAACATGGATAATATGATAATCTGAATTATTTATACAAACTTTATGTAAAGACAGTTAAATACTAGAAAATATAATTCTGAATATAAGCATTGATGAGCTGAATATAAGCATTGATGAGCTAAACAAAAAAGAAGTTATTGGCCTAAAATATACGAAAAGAGTGAAATCCAGCATTACTTTGGCAGTAAGTGCACTCTTTAATTCAGTATGCCTTGAACTGGCTATTACAAAAGTTTTTTTTTTTTTTTTTTAAGAAAAAGCACCATTGGGTAGGAGCAGGGGTATAATACAAGGGCTTTAAGGAGTGGCCTTTGATGCAGACAAATCCTGTTCTATGCCCCGCATAGCACATGATTTCTGAATAACACTGGGTGACCTCTGAGTACCACGAGGTGTGGCCCCAAAACAAAAACAGAACAAAACAAAGCAAAACAAAAACACTGGGTAACATGGCCTAGACTAGATGGGGTTAGATGAACCTCTCCTCCTGAGAACAACTGAAACTTCAAAAAGATGAAGCGTTTGAAGAACTAGCAATGCAGCAAGTGCTCACTAAATCTACATCCTGTAGTAAAACGATGCCCAAAGATAAGTTTAAAAATCAGCTTGGTTCTGTCATACCTAAGAGAGACCTTAAATGTTATGAAGCTAAGAAAACATAGCTCAAGATATGGGTGAACAAAGGCATCAGTAAATTCAAAAGACTAGAGTATAAATATTGAGGTATAGAATCAGCCAAAAGATTGGAGGATAAGGTGGGGGGGGTTTAAAAATAGACTATCCCTTACTGATGTATGATTTTGAGTTATCAGTGTCTTTTCTGAATAAAGGGAACTGGCCCTCAACAGGCTACTTTGAACGGGGATGAGGGTGAGCTGCTAATCCTCTCTGGAAAACAATAAACTGGAAACTTGAACTAATTCTAGAATTTTAGTGTATGCTTACTTCAATGTCTAACATTCATTTAAAAACAAAGAGGCCAGAAGAGGTAAAACTTCCCCCAAGGCGTGCCCTTCCCACTGTGTTTGGGTTTTATTCAATACTCTGAGCCCGAGCAGTATGAAAAGGTAGAGAAGTGAGGTTTGTCTCTTCTGGCCTGATGCTTGAGAGAAGCCATTGCTATTCTAAGGCAGGAACCCACATCAGTGGTGGCCCAGAATCTGTGGCATTTAAACTTGTTACTGCTTCACACCACAGCTTTTCTGGGTCTTCAGCTTAGAAATGGCAGATTTAGGGAATTTCTTAGCTTCCATAATTACATAAATTGGTATCTTGTTATAACCTCTCCTTATAATAATTGCTACTTTCCCCCTACAGAACCATGACTAATACAGAGTTTAACAATAGATTGGCCTTAGCACAAGAAATAATTTGAAGATTAGGGGAAAGTATTTAGGACCAAAAAACATGAATATGCAATATTATGGGGAAAGGGCAAAAAAGGCAAATAGACCAGATGAAACATTCTCTCATATGTACAATTGAATTACATAAAAGAGAATAGAGATAATTGGACAGAAAATTATTGGAAGGAAAATGAAGAAAATCAAATATTCAATAAAATACATTAACTACAAAGAGCTGTAGACTTTTACGATTTATAAGTGTTAACAAAACTACTTCTAAAAAATCACAGAAAAAACTGCTGACAACCACAGTGAAAATCTGAAGAACATATAGGGGAGAGATAGTTTACTTTCAAGAATATAAAAATAATTATTTGTTGTCAGGAGAAACATTGGAAGCAAAAGACAATGGAATAATAACTTTGGGAATAAACCAAAGTGCTGAATGAAAATAACTGCCAATTTACATTTCTATATCAGGAAAAAATATCCACAAATTATTTTAGGGACGATCCAGTCTACATAGTACTGAATAGAATTCAATTAGAAGGATGATAATATTAGTAAGAGGGGAAAGGATCATAGACAAAATACATCTATGACCAACTATAAATAACATATACAATGAAGAATATGATATTTTAAGTTGTTTTGAATTTAGAATACACACAAAAGTAACACAAAAGTAGGAAAGTAATTGAAATTAAATCATCCTGATAATCTTGCATTATCCAATGTTAAGAGTCCCCATGGAGGCCCAGGCCCAGATGTTAAAGACCCTTACAGGCCAACAGGACATGAAGCCCAGCTGGGTCGCTAACAGTATTCAGGCAGGGGATAACCAAGCAGTAGGTGCCAGGGTTCAGCGGGGTCCCTGTCATTACACGCATTCATTAAGGTCCCCAGCCTGCGCCCAGGGCTGAGAACCGTTTCCCAGACCAAAGGACAAAGGACCAAGACCACAGGCACTTGAAAGCCTGACGCTTTCCTTTTAAGCTGTCTTCTCTCATGCCTCACTCTACCTCACTCCAGGAACCTCTCTCCAGGGAGTTCTGTCTCTGTCTGTCTGTCTGTCTGTCTGTCTGTCTGTCTGTCTGTCTGTCTGTCTGTCTGTCTCTCTCTCTCTCTCTCTCTCTCTCTCTCTCTCTCTCTCTCTCTCTCTCTCCTGACAACCACAGAAAAAATCTGTGGTTCTGTGGAACCACAAATCTGTGGAATCTGTGGAATCTGTGGAAATCTGTGGAATCTGGAAAATCTGTGGTTTCCTCTCTCTCTCTCTCTCTCTCTCTCTCTCTCTCTCTCTCTCTCTCTCTCTCCCCCGCAGGTTCTCCAGCAAGCCCCCTATCTTCTATCTTCTGGCCTCTCTTCAGGACTTCTCTGTTCAGGGCATTTCTTTTCAGGACCTCTTTATCTTTCTTCTCTCTCTTTCTCTATCACTGGTCTCTCTCCCTGTTTCATTATCTTGTCTCTGTTTCTGTCTTTATTCCTCTCTATGTCTTTTCTCTTCTTCAGGCCCTTTCTCTTTCAGGCTGGCCCACTGGGTTCTGGCCCTGTTTTCAGGACCTTTCTTCTTACAGGTTGGCCCACTGCATTCTGGCTCTGGCCCTCTGGTCCTGGCACTGGGCCCTCACTGAGCTGCAGGCACCGGGCTCACTGGGATTCTGTCCTGGGGTTCTTTATAATTGTCTGGCCTGACCAAGAATCCTGGGTTTCTGGTTTTAACTGTCACCTAGAGTGGGTTATCCAACATTTCTCCCTTTTCTGTTTACTATTTCTAAAAGATTGAAATAATGTCTATGGAAGGAAAATAAGATTGGGGGTTATTCAACAATCCAAGAACATGTGAACAGTGCTAAATTAGCCTTTAATAAAGACAAACGTTATTATTTCTAAGGTAACTATTAAAAAACTGTTTAAAATATTAAGTAAGCTAATAGAGTGTGGGGATAAAAAATCTAAGAAAGTAAAGAAAAAGAGAACACAAAATATATGCTGCTTATAAGAAATACTAACAAAACTACAGAAAAACAGAGGCTGAGAATGGGAGGGAAAGAATTGATTGAAAATATAATCAAAATAGAATAAGCTTTGCTCTAAGACATTAGACAAATTAGGGTTTTAAGTTAATGAACAAACTAAACACAAAAATACCACTTTGTAATATATAAAGTCACAAAAATATTTAAAAAATCCTAAATCTGTATGAAGCTGTTCATACAGTCTCAAAATAATAATGCAATCTTTAAAATTTAAAGAACTTGAAAGCAATTTATAATCATACTAAATAAGTTTAATTTTTCTTGATAACTGCTAGAACAAACAAAATTCAGTTAAGATATATGACTTGAACAAGATGACAACCTAATTGTAGAATAGTCTTGTTTCACTTAACAATACTTGCACAGTGAAACGATTTAGTGAAACATCTTCATTATTAATGACATATGACTGTATGAAAGGTTGTGCTGCTGCCTATACCAAATATTTTCAATGACATGCAGGACATGTACAAAAAAATTGAACAGTTGGTCTGACATATACAAATCTCAGCAAATACCAAAGAAATTAGACACAATCAGTTATACTATAGTAGGAGTTAAGCCAGAGGTAAATGAAGATATCATTTTAAAGTACTCACAAGTTTGAAATTAGCAAATACACCAAGAGTTCAATTCAGTATCAATAATTTTATAATTTTGAATAAATATATGTAATAATAAAACCAAAGTCATAAAAGTAGAATGTAAATGGAAATATTTGATTATGGCCTGGAGAATTTATTTAATCTTTCTGTATGTATGTTTGAAAATATTTATGCAGAATTGTTGAAAAACAATTATAAAGTCAAGAGGAAGAAGGAGAAAGAAGAAAAAAAAGGAGGAGGGAAAGTAACAGAAGAGTTTTGACTGTGTGTATGTCTACAAATGAAGCATCCATTCTCATTTTGTGAGAATACCATCTACAGGTACTTGAAGCTAGTTTAGAATAATTTACTGAATGCTCCATAAGAAGCAAATACTTCACTAAGTGCTCTTACATGGATTCTCTAATTTAATCCTCCAAAAACACCACCAGAAAATAGATATTATTGGCATTTCCCTCATTTCCTGAGAGGCTAAGTAAATTGTCCAAGATTATAGACATAAATTGTAGAGTTCAGAACTGAACTCAGTGTTTTTGGATTTCACTTTTCAGAGCCCAAACTCTAGTCTAGAACTGATTATAAGAGCAAAACAAAAATCCTTCAAAAATTAAATCCACCCCGACTGACTCTTCTTTGATACTCTTAGAATCTAGAATTGTGATGACAGAGAATAGATATTAACTGCTTAGCACATATTATATGTCCCAGAAGGAAGTATAGTATCCATTTATTTGCGTTTTCTCTGTACTCTGTCCTACCAGCATTCCTTTTATCTATGTCTGTCTATCCATGTATCAATGCAATAGTTTACAATAACTTACAAAAGTATCTAATGGTTGGCCACAAAATTGGGAAGATGTCAGCAATAGCCACAGATGTATTTAAGTATTGTACATTTCAGCAAACACACATATGACTTTTGGCAGTTATTTGCCTTTGATTGTAGATCTATCTAACATTTACTAGCTCAAGAGTCTGTAACTTACAGATCAAATACATCCCTTGACTCTGTCTCTTCTAGCCACGCATTACAGATTTAAATCATGAATAATCTTTGCAGGACAATATTGACTAAGAAAATGTTTCTCAGAGTAAGGAGGGACCCTAGAGGCTACTACTTGAATCAGAAACTCCAGATAGGTCTAAGCTAAGAAGTAGGGGGTGCTGGTCAGCACAAGATCCCTGAATGGAGAGCAGGGAACAGCAGCTTTACTCCAGTTCTTGTTCCATTGAGGAATGAACGACTCCCCTGAAGTGCTCTCAGGGCATCTGGGTTTTTTTCAACAAAAGCAGGAAAAGGAAAAGGAATTTTAATGCTATAGCTCCTGATTTTATATTCTATACCAGGAATCCAATTCAAAATGTGTCTGGGGGGAGTAGGGGGAGCACAGTGTAGGGCAGTA
Source organism: Cryptotis parvus (assembly GCA_021461705.1). Classification (NCBI taxonomy): domain Eukaryota; kingdom Metazoa; phylum Chordata; class Mammalia; order Eulipotyphla; family Soricidae; genus Cryptotis; species Cryptotis parvus. The sequence continues at coordinate 172,204 of JAJIBD010025028.1, forward strand.
TCGAAAGTAGGAAAAACAATGATAGATGAAACTTAGCAAATGACCACTCCTCAGGTGATCTTTGTACTAGTAACCACACTGCTTCCCCCCCCCCCAACACATAATTTGGCCACGTCATTCACCAGGAGATGACCTGTCAGCTAAGACAAAGCATTCTGCTAAGTGGGTATCTCACATCTTTTGCGCCAAGCAAGTCCTTTCATTTTCAGGTGGTATGTTGGTGCTTCTTAGACCTGGTTAAAATCTAACCCCAAACTTCTATTCTGTTTTCTGGAGCCCTCCACCACCTTGGTCCCCATACCTCTCTTCTCCTTTATTATACCAGCTCTTAAAGAGCATTAAGGCCAACCAGAAAGATAGTACAGGAGATAAGATGCCAAAAACACAAACAAAAGAACTCTAAGGCAACTCCCAGTCTTTCCAAATTCTTCTTTCTCCAGGCAAACATTCTTCATTTCCATTGGGTTCTATCCCTTAAACTTGTGATTTCTCAGTGAAATAAGTGGAGCTATGTCTTTGTTTTCAACCTACCATTATTAGTGCAACCTAAGTCTACCTTTTGGTAGGTGTATCTCTTGATTGATTCATTACAATCTACAGTCCATTTTTCACATGTGTTGATATTAAAACAGACCTTTTCATACCTTTTTATTTATTCTTTTGTTTTATTCCCATGGCAGGACTTCTATCTTTATTATGCTTTTTTTTAATTTGGCTCAAGTACTTTCTTCCATAAACCCCCTTAAGCTCTAGATTTTATAGACTCTAGACTTTTATATATGCTAGTTTTCTATAGTCTAGAAAATTTGGTATCTTTAGTTCTATGTTGCCTAATAGGTAGCTAAACATGACAGCTAACAAGTATAAAACTTACAAATATACTTTGAATGTTAGTGAAATGCTAGTCAAATGCCCAGTATATATCAATACAGACAAGTTGAAGCATAGAGAAGTTAACTAACTGACCATATTAAGGCCACATGGTTCCTATGTTGGAAGACAGATGACCAGAACTCATAGTCTGGGCACTTAGTCATTGCCTCATGCTTTGCCCCATCAAATTCAGAGGATAATAGATACAAACAAGATTATAAAACTGATTTTCTCTAGGAGGACTAAAAAGTCAATAGAGGGTCAGAGCGATAGCCCAGTGGGTAGGGGTGTTTACCTTGCACGAGGCTGGCCCATGCCGCCCGGGTTCGATCCCCAGCATCCCATATGGCCCCCGAGCACCTCCAGGAGTGATTCCTAAGTGTAGAGCCAGGAGAAACCCCTGAGCATTGCTGGGTGTGACCCAAAAAAAGCAAAAAAAATAAAAAAAAAGAAAGAAAGAAAAAAGTCAATAGACTGGTTAGCATACATTGTGCATCTATCATTTTGTTCATGAGGCTACTAGGAGGTTCTACTGGCTACTTTGTTGTTGTTGTATCATTCCCACTATCCCTTTGTTTTAGGGGTGGGTTATCTTTCAAATGAGAAACTGTGTCGTTTTGGACTATTTCTCAGTTGAAGAACATCAATGCTGATCACTGCACATTGTACTTCCCTTCTGGGTACATATCAACCATTAGTTTTATAATTTAAATTCTATGATTTTTGCCAAGAAATTATGTTAATAATAAAAATATAGTTAGTCCAAGCAATGGATTTGGTACCCCAAATAGGTTGTTAAAAGAACATTTAATACAGTAAGGAAACAGGATATGGGGTCAAGATTTCATCTCCTGGTTTGCCTAGCATTGTCTTTTTAAATCTAATGATTTGAATATAGTATCCCACACCTAGAAATCCTGGGTGGAAGGAGCAGAGAAGAGATGAGAACTGTTCCTGGTAATGCTTGACCCTGGTGCCGTGAGTCTGGTGGTATTAGCTGGTGGGAGTGAGGAGGGGTATACGTAGTGAAAGATTTGTGTATGATGAACTCAGGTAAAGTGTTCTACCACTTGAGCTATTTCTCTGACCCATGAGTTGACTCTTTAAATAACATGACTCATTCTGTTTGAATGTCTTTACACAAATGTCTACACATGTTTCTTATAATTGTTCTTGGTTATATATCTCTCCTTCCAACTTTTACACATTTTTCAGATGCTGAAATTTATGGAAGATAGACATAAGGGAAGTCAGGGGACAAGTTATAGATTTCTTGCTGCTTTTATTTTTAACCTTGGTAGAATCATTCATCAGTAGGTTTTGAAAACTTCCTTTCCCCTTGGGTTCAGTTTGCCTTTCAGTATCTTACTAATCAAAGAGAGGTCCCCAGATCAGAACTATTGACCTGGGAGCTTGTTAAGATGCAGAATGACAAGCTACCTCTCAGACCTACTGAATTGTAATAAGTATCCACACAAATCCTCAGGTGGTTTGCACATGCACAAAGCTTGAGAGACATTGATAAGGGTCACATGCTGTATTTCAGAGCTTGTTATCAGTGGATTCCTTAAGCCAAAAGACAATTTCATCTGACTTTGTTCCCCTACCTGACTCCCCATTTACTGTGAGATAATGGAGGTGTTTCCTGTGGAGTTACTTCCTGCTTTATCCACCGATATCTTCTTATTGGTACAAAATAGATTTAGGTAGAAATGTGGTCAAATACTTGTCTGGGATGTGTCAGATCCTGGGATGTGGATTAAAGTCCTTATAGGTAGGAAGGAAGGAAGGAAGGAAGGAAGGAAGGAAGGAAGGAAGGAAGGAAGGAAGGAAGGGAAGGAAGGAAGGAAGGAAGGAAGGAAGGAAGGAAGGAAGGAAGGAAGGAAGGAAGGAAGGAAGGAAGGAAGGAAGGAAGGAAGGAAGGTAGGAAGGAAGGAAGGAAGGAAAGAAGGAAGGAAGGAAGGAAAGAAGGAAGGAAGGAAGGAAGGAAGGAAGGAGGAAGGAAGGAAGGGAGGAAGGGGAGGGAGGGAGTGAAAGGAAGAAGGAAGGAAGGAAGGAAGGAGGAAGGGAAGGAAGAAGGGAGGGAGGGAGGTAAGGAGGAGGGAGGTAGGGAGGGAAAGAAGGAAGGAACAAAGGAAGGAAGGAAGGAAGGAAAGAAGGAAGGAAGGAAGGTAGGGAGGCAGGGAGGGAGGGGAGGGAAAGGAGCCATAAATCCATGTTCACTCCTCAAATATGAATTCACTTCTTTTTTACTTGTCCTTTTATACCTCAATAAACTATAATATGCTTAAAGGTACAAGCAAACATAAGCTCCCATTCTCCTGTAGTAAATGTTCTTCATTATCCTCCCAGTGTCCATTCTCCTTCATGCATTTACAACCAAAACCTCAGTACCTTTGTGGAATAGGTTTATCTCTCTAGATACTTGCTTAGTCTCCCCTTGGATTCGGTGTCACCAGAGTATAATTCTTGCCAATTTCAGAGTAATGGGAAAAGCAAATGTATTAGATACATATGACTATATTAGGATATGTTGGGCTGCTACAACAAATTATCACAAACCATGTGGCTTAACCAACAATGGAAATCCATTGTTTCACCACTCTGATGGCATCAAGATATTGGTACCCTGGGATCCTTCAAATAGTTATGAATGGATGAGGAATGAGCTGTTCTAAGCTTTTCGCCTTGGCATAAGTATGGCTATCTTCTGCTCATATGGCAATCTCCCCATATACTCACTCAAGTGCAGATTTCCCCTTATTCATGAAAACCCCAAGGTGAACCTATCCCTTGATTCACTTTTAACTTGATTCCCTCTTAAAGGTCCCTTCTACAATAAAGTTTCATTCTAAGTCCTAGGGTTCAGTATGCCAACATATCTTTTGGGGAGTGCAGTCAATGTCATAGCAATATCATCATAGGGAAGTTTTATCTTCTTTAAAAAAGGGAACACCATGGTGTACCATCCTACCACTGCCCCTCCTCTCTTCTCCCTTCTAGACTACTGAGGGGGCAAGGACATCCTGGTCTTGTTGAGACTGTGAAGCGAAGACCGGAAGGGGCTGAATCAGCATAATCAACTACCTAACTCTACATATCTTCTTACATCAGAAAAATAAACCCCCTTTGAAAAGAGTCCTTGAGTTCCTGTTACAGCCAAACACATTCCTAATATATTACCATGCTCAAAACATTGACTTTATATAGCTTGATCAAGTAATACCAGTTAATCCAGACTAAGAGTGCAAGTGATTATCAGGCTATATTTAGAAATGATTTAGATTGAAGCTAAGGTTGAATGCATTGACTAATGAAAGGATCGCATCTTCACAGACCTTCTGAAAACAATGTCTGAGAAAAAAATTGTGTGCTGAATTCTGTCCACCAATGGCCATCCACCATCTCTTTTTGCTAGTTCTCAGGGGGCTGCTGTCTTCCAGTCCAAGTGTTGTTCTCGACATTCCCATAAAAACAACCGTGTTTGCAATTTGCAATTCTTGGTGTATATATGGAGGCTAGAGTGGGAGAGAATGATGTCATGACTTGTTACCCTCCATGGTAGAAATTTAACAAGTCCCTCCATGTACTTCTTGACGACTGCAAATGAGATCATCTTGGCAGTTAAAATTTATAGTCTTCAATGCACCTCTGTTCTCTCTCACATGTCACGTCCTGTAATGATCCCTTTTTGTGATTCTCTGGGAAGTCACAGAGGTCTGACAACAATGGCTGTTGTGTCTCCAGGTACCCTGAGAGTCAAACAAAGTTCTGACAAGGGTATCCTCTGACTGGGATAATAACTGAGGAGAGGCATCTCTGGAGGGAATTCCAGGAAGCCCTAGAGAAAGACCCAACCCAGGCAAGACCCAGAGGGAGAGTTTTTAAAGTTAGTCTGAGCACTTCCCACCTTTTCTTAGTCTCATCCCTTGCCCACGAGGAAGCACCATCTCTATTAGGCACTTGATTATCTCTATTATTCGCTTGATTTCATTTCTGTTGCTGCATATCTACTTCTTGATTCTAACTTGTTAATTTTTTGGTTGAATAGCTATGGGGTTTTGTGTTTTTTTTTCTTTTTGGTCTGTAGACAACACACCTGGCTGTGCTCAGGGCTTACTCCCATTTCTGTACTCAGGAATCACTCCTTGTGGTGCTCTGGGGATCATATATGATGCCAGCAATCCAAACTTGGGTTGGCCTCGTGAAAGGCATGCCTAACCCCTGAACTATCTCTTCAACACTCACTTTTTTTGTTTTATGCTTTTAATGGTAATCCTAATAAGAACACATTCACAGAAAAGGAGAATTTTCTTTTCCACATACCTAGAACTTTACAATTTTTAACAATAATGCAAAAGAGGAGAGGAAGAAGCTGTGTTCATAAAAGCCATAGGTGTTCTGCATACATTATGTGTAACTCTCACTAAAAACATCTGTGCCCTAGGCATCATACCCCACCTTGCAGATAAATCCTGGAGAGGAAAAGTGAGAGTCCCTGAGGCCTTCAGAACATATGGTCCCTCTGACAGGACTCTGCCTCCCCACCTCTGAAGATTGCCGCCCTCCCTCAGGCCTCACAATCCCCTATTGCACGCTGATCTTCTTTTAATTCCCACTTCCACCATGTTTTCTATCTCTTCTTCATCTCCAGGTCAGATTTTTTTTATTTCTTGCCAGAAATAATTTTTTTTTATCATTGCTATGATTTTGTTTTTGTTCTCTTTTCTAAACTAAAAAAAACCAGTTCATTGAGTTTGAGAGTAGATCAGTATGTCAAGTTTCCTGAAAATATTCTTTCAAGTCATTTTATGACTTAAATGTCTAGAGGGCAGTGCTAAATGGGGCGACCAGGTAAGAAAGCAGGACGGCCCCACATACGGAGGGAACAGGAGAAAGAAAATGGAAAGGAAAAATCTTATTAGGCTTTGTAGGTCAGGGGAATCCTTTCTAGCCTGGTTTAAAAAAAACTTATGAATTTTAATTGAAAGCATTTCTCTGGGGTTTATACTTCAACATGACTGTGCACTCTCAATAAAATAATCTTCCCTATCTATGCTAAATGCTACAGCAGATTCTTTCGACAAGATGGCATTAGAATGAAAAGCGTGCCCATGTGCCCCTTTTGAGTTGAACAGTAACCATGGACTTGCTACACCACCAAAGCTGCCAGTCTGGTGTTAGCATCTACTAGAGAAAACCTGATTTGTGTGGTGATGAGAGCTGATGCTTTCCTCCCAGCTAGAAATCACCACTGACTCCTAAAAGGAAGGAACTAATTCCTGTGGAGATCTATGACATTCTGCACCAGAAAATGCCTCCAAATTAGATACTACAGGATTGGTTTTGACATCTCTAGGGGCTATTATTATAAAGGTATAAGAATTAATCATCACAACTTGAAGTCATTTCCATTTGTGGCTCTGAATGCAAAAAATATTGCTATTCTTGGTGCAGTGAACACAGGCAAAATTTTCTCTCTCTCTCTCTCTCTCTCTCTCCCCATTTTCTCAATCATTTCCTAATAATAAACACAAAAATCAAGTGCTATAGATAAGTTTTCCTACTCTTCCCTTATGGTATATATACATTTTTCCCTGTAGAAATTATCTTTTTAATCTGTACCAGTAAGTGGTAACGCAACTACAACCATCATTATTAGCAATAACTTGGGTTATAATGCTGAACTTATTTTAGTAGCATTTTTAACCTTTCTAGCTCAATCTATATTTATATTGTGTTTTCTCCTATTTCTTGTGTTCCTATAAGAAGATTTATCATTTCTGATTTAGAGATATAAAAAAATGAGGGCACTGAAAAGTAAGGCGACAAGTTATGCAGTCCAAGAGTCGTGAAAAATGGGTCCTTCTATTAATTTCTTATATCCAGATTATTTAGCTCCCTTTAAAGATAGAAAATGGAATCATTCTTAAGAAAACAATTCCATTAGAGAGTGCTTCAGCATTAGAACTCCTTTAGAAGTGTGCTTTCCAAATTAGACATATGAAACAGTCCAGATAACTAGGTATGTTAAATGGTTTGAAATCTAAGCCATTTGAACTCAAGCATTTCTGGACAATCTCTGGAGGACACTGAATAGAATTCTTCTGACTGGTGACTCAGTGATCATGCTTTGACTGCTTCACCCACCTCTTACTCACCATTTCCCAGCACTGTGCTTCTGAAGAATCACTTTAGTGCCTCCTTGGAAACCTGCTTTCCTACAGAACTTCAGTCTGAGCTGCAACTCTGTAGCAATGACTCCGTTGGACCTAGTAATTTGTGCGTTATTCTTGATGTTTTCCTCCCATAGGACCCCAGGTTGGAAGTTAGTCCCAGAGCTAGTGAAGAATGCATAATCTATTCATGGCTCAGTCATGATTCCATTCGGCTGCCTGGGGAAGCAGTGACCTTCTCTCCAGTTTGCTGCCTGATTCATAGATTTTGAATCTTCCTTACCTCCACCCTGGTTCTGTTCTGCAAATCTAAGTTATTATGGCAACCACTGGAAGCTCAGAGATAAACAGAGTACTTGGACATGATCATGATCTCCCCTGCCAATATTTAGAATCCAAGATGATGACTCAGCCGAGCCATGAAGTGTGGGAAATGGAGGTAGAGAAGGCAGGGCAACCACTGACTTTGCAACTTGTGAGGCAGTTCTCTTTCCACCTTGGTCAAGTAAAATTAGAACAAATCCATCCAACACCTAGGTTATGTGGATTGCAATTTTAGCTGAGGCATGTTCTTTGGCTTGATTTTCACATTTAGCCCTATCATGTTTTTTTTTTAACTTGACTACACTCATCAGGCACTTACTTCCTGCTTTCACATATATTTCTTTGGAAAATTATTGATGTGTAAACATCTAGCTTCCCAAGGTTCCAGCTTTGAGTAACCCTTCTCTGATATTTCTCTGAGAACTATTTCTCCTCCTGTCACAGCCTGTCCATAAGCATCAGGATGAAGTGGATCTCTTCTTATCTTCAGGGAAAAGTATGAAACTTTAGCTGGCCCTTTAACATGTTCTATTTTCCTGGCTTATATGTATGATTCAATACCAGGCAACCAATCAGACTAAATCCCAGGACTTTCATAGAAGCTACCAGAGATTTTCTCTAGCTCTATTCATCTGAGGGTTTGGCGGTGTCATGATGGAACCCAAAGCCACTGCAACAGAACCAAAGGACAGTCAACAAGTAGAACCCAAGAAATGAAGCAAAGCCAAAAAATAGACCCCATAGTCTTAAGGGCTGAGTTTCATTGACCAGTAGTATTTCTTAGTCTTGTACTTTTAGCAATAAATTCCCTTTTTGTGGAAATTATCACAAACGTGTGGGAGTCAGAGGTTAGGTAAGACAGAAAATGGAACAGGGTGCTAATAATTGTCGAGGGTACTAATGCCAACCTAGAACTGAGCATTAAATAGAGGCAAAAGGATACACATGACAACCTTTTAATGTATGTTCTGTAATCCATAGTCTGGAAGGGAAGGAAAAGAGAAAGAGAGAGAAAGGGAAAGAAATGAAGAACCTGCCATGGAGGAGGGCTGGGGGAGGGGGAGGGAACCGGGGACGTTGGTGGTGGGGGAGATGGGCACTGGTGGAGGGACGGGTGCTGGAACACTGTATGACCAAAACCCAAATCTGAACTTTTTTAATTGTATATCTTTTTACTTGTATATCTCATGGTGGTATAATAAAATACTTAAAAAAAATAAATTCCCTTTTTAGCTTAATCAGGTTTTGTTGGTCCTCTGTCATAATTCCAACTAAAATCCACTAACTGGTACAGTATCTCTTTTTTTATCTTTTTTTTTTGAATTTTCATAAAAAACAGGCTAACCTAACACAATGTTGCTGTGAACAGCAACTACATAATTTCATGTAAGGAAAATTTCAAGAGCATATGCATAAACTTAGAGGTGACTACAAGTGTATGCCACCCCTACGGCAAGCCTGGCAAGCTGCCCGTGTCATATTTGATATGCCAAATACCAGTAACAATTATGTTAGGTCATTCCCATGACCTAATATAATGGTTTGAGGCTCTTTATGTTCCTGGAGCGAGCAGATGCCCTTGGGCTCTACTAGAATGAGATAGGACATATGGAGATGTTACTGGAGACCGCTCGAGCAAATTGATGATGAACGGGAAGATAGTGATAGTGGTAGTGAAGCATAAACTTGTATCATAAAGGCAACTCTCTTGCTGTTTTCTCTTTTCAATCATAATATTTAAAATCTGATTATTGGGAAGAAATTGTGCAAAATGTTTTGTAAAAAGGAGAGCTAGCACATTAAAATGCTTTTGGCTGGAATTTTGTTCGTTTCTTTTGAACTGAGTTCAACAAAAGCAAATGACAAACTTTTTATCCATACTCCCACTACTCCCTGACACCCAACCTCCTATCACCAAGTTATACCAAGTACTTTTTAGTGTCTATTTAGCCCACTCATTTTTGTTGCATCTATTGATACTACATAAACAAGATCTGATTACTTCTTTAATGAGTCCTAAAATTAGTTTGTAGGGTACACTTCTGAGTAAGAGTTAGTGTCCGTCAGATATAGAATGACTGCATTCATTAATGGGATATAAATAGATGCCAGTGTTTTACTAAGTGTGGGAAATGGTATTGTCAGACTAGAACTCACCATTGAATATACACAAAGAGACTTAAATGATAAACTCTAAATATCTGCAGGGCTATCCACAATGTGTAAAAAAAGAGGGAGAGAGATGCAGACAGAGAAACAGAGAGAGAAAGAGAGGAAACCGGGTACCTGCTATTGAGGCAGCCTGGGGGGGGGCGGGAGGGGTTGTGGGCACATTGGTGGTAGGAATGGGGCACTGGTGGAGGGATGGGTGCTGGAATACTGTATTACCAAGAACCAATTATGAACACCTTTGTAATTGTATGTCTCACAGTGGTATAATAAAAATTAAAAAAAAGAGTTAGTGTCCAAGTAAGAACTGCTGGAGTTTAGATTAGTGGAAGGTTGGATCACATGTTTGCTATATGAACATTAAACTTAGTGACCCCAAACAACAATAAGCAGTTACAATTTCACATAGATTCTGTGATACAAGCAGGGCTTTGAGACTCGCTTTAGATAAATTACTTCAATTCAGGGTCTGTAAGATTGAGATTGCAGTTGCCTAAAGGGTTGATCAGCAAGATATCTCGTCTAGTTTAGTTCACTCATGTGCCTGTCACAAATTAGTGCTGGTTAGTGGTAGGAGGCATCTTCTGTGCTAGATAGTCCTCCCTATGGGACTGATAATTGTCCCCAAGACATAGCAGAAGTTTTTCTCTAGGATAAGTGATCCCCAGAAAAACAAGAGAGAAGACACATTGTCTCATAGCTAAGCCTTAGAAGGCACAGCTTTGTTTTTTGAGACTCTGGATTACCTGTATCAAACAAGGGATGTAAAACACAAGGGCATAAAAAACAACCAGAAGCATAATGGGAGTCATCTTGCAGCTCACCACGGTTAGAGACAACAGAAAAATAACTGGGATCTCAGTTTTAAATGTAAAGCATTTATGTATTCTGTGTAAAATTCAATTGAATTGAATGTATGGCTTTGAATGTAAAGCATTATTCAAGTTGGAGAAGGCCGGAGAATGGAAAACTGTGGGTGATCATCTCCCTAACAAAACCTCGAGGCTGGAATAGTCCCCTAGGCAAAATAGTTTTTGCCTTTTAGAATGTTATCTAGGCAAGCAAAATGCACTCAGGAGAGAATAGAACAAAATAGTTTAGGTTCTTACAGATATAGAGGACATGGACAAACTTAGAATAGAAAAGTGTCTTCACTTTATACTTTAAGATTGCTTACTGATTGGCTATGTGAAATACCCAGCCTCTGCTCTTCACATACCTATTGAATTTTGCTATGATTACTAGCTGTCATTAATGTCTCTGTCAACTTAAATAATGACTTATGCATTGGGATCCAGTGTGGAAGAGTTATATTTCCAGGAAACCCTATAGCTTGGGTCAACGTTGTGTGTGTGTGTGTGTGTGTGTGTGTGTGTGTGTCTAATTACGTGTCTCTTTCTCTCATTCTCTGTGACCAACCCCCACTAGACAGAGGTTGAAAGTGCCGATCTGATTGGCTTTAGACAGAAAACGGGTTTATAAGTTGTGGTACACCATTAACAGTGGTACTACACATAAGTGTACCATGTAACAGTGAAATATGTGACTGAAAGGAGAAGTAGGCCAATCTCATAATTGCAGATTTTACTCCCAACTTTAGATTTGGACAGAGGACTACGGCCATACCACTCTGAGCATGCCCTATCTCATCTGTTATCACAGTGTTTGAATAGAATTGGACAGAATTAGTGGTGTATTATCTCCCTGTGACTCAAATTGGCAGTTGTAAAATACCCCACCTACAGAAATATATATATATATATAGTTGTGTGTGTGTGTGTGTGTGTGTGGTGTGTGTGTGTGTGTGTGTGTACATATAAACTCAATCACAACAGGTCAATCATAACAGATCAAGCACATGTGCACATATGCAATTGTCTCTGAGATAAACCCCATCCAGATTATGTGGGAAAATATATTCGGGCCACAGAGATAGTGAGGAAGTGAGGGGCTCAGTTACTGCATGTTAATGGTCCCTGAGAGACCAGGGGTGGCTCCTGAGCACAGCCAGGAATAGCCTCTGATGGATGTGCCCCCACTATTAACAGAATTGAAATTACTAAAATTAGGATAAAAACTAGTAATAGAAAAATAGCAAGAATCTCAAATCTGCAAATGTCACTACTAAACTATCCATATACCACAGAAACTTCAAGGGAAATTAAAATAATATTTTGGGTGAATATATATTTACCCAAATATATATGTTTTGGGTGGGTGGATGGGCAAGTGGATGGACAGGTGGGTGGGTGGATGAGTCGGTGGGTGGATGGACATATGGGTGGGTGGATGGACAGGTGGGTAGGTGGAGAGACAGGTGGGTGGGTAGATAGACAGGTGGGTGGGTAGATGGACAGGTGGGTGTGTGGATGGGCAGGTGGATGGACAGGTGAGTGGGTGTATGTTTGCTGGTAATGAGTGGCTGGTAAGCATGGACAGGGCTGGGCCATTTAAGCTACTGTAGAAAGGAAGGCAGGGGCCCCTAGAGGGTTGCCATGCTAATTAGCTGATGACCTTCCCAAACCCTCCCAGCATAATTGCTGGGAGGGGTTTAACTAATGGAAAGAAAATGAATCTTAATAGAATATAAAAAATATTGTCTTCTGGTCTAAGAATTCAAAGGTTGAGGTGTTGCAGGTGTGGCTGCCGTGCCCGGCTGTACTGGCAGATGGCAAATAGAAGACAGGCTTGTCTACACCCAGGGCTCTGCCCCGTGGGCCCTGGATGGTTAATGATTTGATATAGAAATTCATTGATTTTTCATCGATCCATTGTTCATCGATTTCAAGTGATAGAAAAATACTGGCCCTCCTGGAATGAACCCAGAGCCATGGCAGAGCCTGGCAAGCTACCTGTGGTGTATACGATATGCCAAAAACAGTAACAATAATGGACCTCATTCCCAAAAAATGGAGATGTTACTGGCATCCGCTTGAGCAAATCGATGAACAAGTGATACAAGTGCATTGAGGGTCATTAGTACAAAGAGGACAGCTAAAGATATTGGGGACCAAAGCAATAGTCAAGAAAGTAGGGTGTTTGCCTTGCATGCGGACAACTGGGGTTCAAATCCTGGCATCCCATATGGTCCCCTGAGCACTGCCAGGAGAAATTCCTGAGTGCGGAGCCAGGAGTGACCCCTGAGCATTGCCAGGTATGACCCAAAAAAGCAAAAAATAAATAAATAAATAGATAAATAGATAAATAAATAAGTAAACAAATAAATAAATAAATGAAAAAATGAATACATAAATAAAGACATTGGAGTGAGTGTCATCTGGAAATAATGAGGAAAACACAAAGATAACAGGAGCATCTGAGGCCATACAAAGAATATTGTGCAGAAGACAAAAATCAACAAGATTATTGCAAGAAAAGTGAAGGTAGAAGTATCTTACTGAAATCATGAGTCTCAGCAAGAAAAACCTCTATGTTCCCACTAAAGTAGAATTCTGTGATCCCACTTGACAGTTGTAATAATGCTGTTTTGCTGAAAGATAATATAATTGAAACAGAATGGGGAAAGTCCTAGAATATCTTCAGAAGTTGCTACCAAAGGATTAGTTTTTATTTTCTCTGCAAATAAAATGGAGAATTATTGTGTTTCTTTGTGATGGGCATTGCTTTTGAGTTAAATTTTCTTGATATTTCTGTGCTGTCCTTGTATTTCCTCAAATTCTTTCTTGGTCATTAACAAATATTCATTATTATCTGTAGTGTCGGATTTAATTCTCAGTTCAAGAGTATTCTTGTGTTTTTCTAAACCTTGAGGTCATAAACATTATATAATGTTCTCTATGAGCTTGAGGTTTCCAGAACATTCAGATCACCTCCATGGTCTGTGACATCATGAGAATCAGAGTTGCAAACATTCTGTCCATCTCAGGGTTTTTGATTGGTTGGTGTTTGGATCATCCATAGTTAGGAGTACCAAGCTTTAAAATACTTACTTTTAATATAAACGATAACCTAGTCATGAATACATTTGATGTTCTGTTTCATTTGCTTTATCTTTGAGCACGTTCAGATTGGATTAGCATGGTTTGTTTTGTTTAATACTGTTTCAGTCAATCTAAGATCTATTTATCCTGTACCTGACTAAATACATTTGCTCTGACCCATTTCATAGATAGATGTTTGCTGTTTACTTTCCAAAGCAAAAATGTGCTTGGTCAGCCAAGAAAAAATCCTGCAAATGTTAGCAAGACAATCTGTATGTTAGCAAGAGAATCTGTATGACAGCTTAGTAAATCCATTGTATTTCAAAACTATATTATAAAAAGTTCAAGTCCTCACTAGTGGAATGAATCAGTGAGAAAATAAACCAAATTAATGTTAATATATAAATCAATACACTCCATAGAAATTAAACCTACAAATTGAATTAAAAATTGCACTCCTGAGTAATTTATAATAACAATTGACAGTACTAATGTCCTGTTGCAGGACTCCTCTAAGAGCCTCTGCATCTGCTCTGGATTGCCTCCTGCAAATCACTTCGTAGATAGGAGGGTAGTCTAAATGTGGCAGTTTATCTGACCATGTATTCTGTACTAGCTGGTATAAATATTCTCTCATGCTACCACAATCATCGTGGGACTAGCTAGATATTACCAGCATATTTGCCTGGCCACGTTGGATCCCTAAATAATTAGACCAGAGAGAAATGCTGTTTGCCTCCAAACAAACAAGCATGGCTCCCTGATAACTCAAAGGCAACTAAAATACAAAACTACCGTGAAGTAGACGAGACTTGTGAAGGCTTGGAGAAATATTTAACTGGCATTAGTGTTAGTTTTGGTACAGAGACATGCCATCTCAGAAACCCCCTTCTCTACCCTATAAAGGCTTTTCCAGGCAGATCTTGGCTCAAGACACTAGCATATAAAAATTAGGTGAGGTGCTGGTAGAAATTACCTGAGGACATTTGACCCTCCCTGCCAGGGGAAGTTATATTTAGCTTACAGCTCCTCCCAGCTCTGCTAGGAGGCTTTGAATTAGCTCTGGGTCCTTGTAAACAGCCAGATGGCCTCCTGAAGTTGCTACATTTCTATAGAGCTATTTTCCTGTTTTCATCTCTAGATAGCCCAGCCCAGAATGGACTGGGCTGGGGAGTTTGGGGGATTCCTAGCTATAAAATAAGCTGCAAGAAGAAAGAAGCTCTCTTTTTCCCCCTTTTTGCTATTTCGGCTTCCCTTGGCGTTTTTTTTCTCCATCCTCTCCTTTCTCTGTTGGGCCTCAACACGTGGTGGCAGCCATCTTGGCCTACACCTGGCTGGGACCTAGCTGGGAACCCAGAGTCCGGAGGTTTTCCCTGCTCTTGGATTGTATATTGGAACCTGTGATAGTAAAGTCCTTTTAAAACTGCATCAGATTCCTGAGTCTTCATCCATTCACTGCCGGCTTCAGAGGTAGAGGGGAACTCGCTTCCCGGCACTGTTGGGGACCCCAGCGGCATCCCCGACAATGTCCCCAGTTTTCTTTCTCTCCTCTTATTATAGAAAACGCATAGGAAATTTCATTTGATTCTGGAATTTAGCCACTTCTGGAAGCCAGCAATCTTTATTTAACAGTTAAACAAAATAAAATTTCACAATAGTGTATGACAATAGTCTGGGTCAAAAAAAAAAAAGCTGTTCAGTATTAATTAGCTGTATCTTAAGTGAAATACTAGTAGAATGATTGTGTAGCCATAATCTTATGGGAATGCCACCATTAATGGATTGAGTTGTATCTGCCTCCCAAAACTTCTGACTCCACCAAATCTCAGGATGTCAATAATACAGGATCTTTAAGAGCTGAGTTCAAATGAAGTCCTGAGGGTGGGCCCTAATCCAGTGTGAGCAGTATGTCCTATATTTGTCCTGATAATAACAGAGCCTTAAGTAAAGGAGCCAGAAAGATAGTATAGTAGATAAGTTGCTTGCCTTAAGGTTCAATCCCTGCTACCTCATATCATCCCACAAGTGTGGCAGGATTGTTCCTTGAGCTCAAAACTGTGAGAGTTATCAAAAGAAAGGAAGGAAGGAAGGAAGGAAGGAAGGAAGGAAGGAAGGAAGGAAGGAAGGAAGGAAGGGAAGGAAGGAAGGAAGGAAGGAAGGAAGGAAGGAAGGAAGGAAGGAAGGAAGGAAGAAAGAAAGGAAGGAAGGAAAGAAAGAAAGAAAGAAAGAAAGAAAGAAAGAAAGAAAGAAAGAAAAGAAAGAAAGAAAAGAAAGAAAGAAAGAAAGAAAGAAAGAAAGAAAGAAAGAAAGAAAGAAAGAAAGAAAGAAAATAGGGAGACAAACAAAGGGAAAACCATGTGAAGACTTTGAGAAAAGGGGACCGTCAGGGTCAAGGGTGTGGTTTTCAGCATAAAGCAGCTCTACAGACCCTTTCATCCCAGAACCCTAGTCTCCTGAACTGCATCAAAATTAATTTCTACTTTTTAAGTCACCCAGTTAGTGGTGCTTTGTATGCTAGCCTGAATAAACTAATGCAGTCATTGTATCAGGCCTAAAGAGCTTCAAATGCCTGAATGTATTAGACAGTGGAGGCTTTGCATCCCCCAAAGCACAAGATACATTAGGTGATAGGGTTTGCTCCCTTTTGCCCCGTTAGCCCATCTGCCTTCTCCTTCTGAGACTCACCTCAATTCACTCTTGCATCTTGACATTTTTTTCAATCCAGATATTGCATTCTAAACCAGCCCAACAATAAGTAACTGGAGACCTACAGTTCATTCAGCACGTGCACACACATACAAACATACTTCCCATGTTAATAACTAATAAATATTCTAGTAAGTGTTCTAATGGCCGACAAGAGGCAAATTCTTAGCAAGCTGAGGTACTCTTATAAATGAGCTACATGGGAGAAATTCAGAGTCCATTTATGTTATTCCCCTTCACTCATATATTAAGACAAGCGGGATTTAATATGAACCTGTCAGGTAGCGCAAAAAGGCTTTGCTAGACATATTTTTTGCTTCCTAATTTAATTCAGAATATGTATTTGGGAGAATGCCCACACGCATGAATTAAGCACAGGAAATGGAGACCATTAACATATGAACTAAAATAAGTGCTATAAAACAATTTTTAATCTGAATTAAATTACCCCAGTTAATGCATAATGTTTATGGAATTTTGCTCTTTAGGGCAACATTATTCTCTTGCGACCTCCCAACTTCTCAGGAAGGGAGGGCACAGAAAGAGAGCAGAGGGAAGTTTCCATTTACAAATGGGAGATAAAGGTGCAAATACAAAAGAGCTGATCCACCATTTAATGCAAAGGCTATCAAGTCACAACCAGCTATGAAAATTTTAAGCAATCATGTTCAAAGAATATCTCCTAACTCATTTGGTGTAAAGTATATTCTCATGCTACTGCACCAAATATTAGGTGTTCTAGGATGCCTCCACCCCAAACTGAGATTTTTGTAAGGTTGAGTTTAAAAAAGTGTGGCCAGTATATGTATTGCCAACCCCCAAAGGAAAGAGAGAGAAAGAAAGAGAGAACTATGAGAAAGAGAGAAACTATAACCCCCAAAGGGAAAGAGAGAGAAAGAGAGCGAGAAAGAGAGAGAGAGAGACCTTGCTATACAGACAGGCTTGGAAGGTGGCATGAGGGATACTGAGGTCATTGGTGGTGGGAAACATACACTGGTGGAGGGATGGGTGTTGGCATGATTTGAAACCAAATCATGAAAGCTTTGCAACTGTATCTCAAGGTGATTCAATTAAAATAAATGTGTTGCCATAGTGTTAAGCCTGGGGGCAGGAGGGAAACTAGGGACACTGGTGGAGGGAAATAAATAGCAGTGAAGGAATTGGTATTGGATTATTGTACATCTTTAGAACTCAATTATGAATAACTTTATAAACGTGTAATCATAATGATTCATAAATTAAAAATAAATATTTTATTCATTTAATTTTTGGTTTTGGCACCAGACCCAGTAGTGTTCAGGGGTTCCTCCTGGCTCTGCACTCAGGAATCCCTCTTGGTGGTGCTCAGGTCAGGGAGCCATGTGAGATGATGGGCAAAGAACTTGGGTCAGCTGTGGGCAAGGCAAGCGCCTAACCCATTGTACTGTCTCTCTGGCCCCCAGTAAAGTAAAAAAAAAATAAATAAATAAAAATCTGTTTTTCTTCTTCTGGATTAGCGTGAGGTTTTATGTACATCTTCTGCTTTGAAAATATTGAGTTTGAGGGTGGGAAGAGGGCAAGGAGCAGAGAGAGGTTCTCGGCTCCCTTCAGCACATCTGTTCCATCATCTTGACTCTTTTCACCAAAAAAAAAAAAACAGTGTGTGGAAAGCAGCACATGCCATGAACTGTTCACACTCAGGGTCATGATATCATCTCTCTAGAAAGCCCCTGAGGAACACACATTATGCAAACATCTGGACTTCTTTTTTCTTTAGCAAGGCAGTCTCTATGGCAGGATACCAAGGGTCCGAATACTCGGAGTTAAACTGAACGACCCTCTAAGGACTGGTCACACACGGCATTAAACTTGCCCATAGAAGGGAGTAGAGTGGTTAGAAGAGGTTCAGCATTATAATGTGGGCCTCTCTACCACTTTGCAAGTGCATGTATACAAGGGGAACTTTTATACTAAGATAAACTAAGGCAAAGGCCTTATCTCCAGAAGAAATATTTGGAAGCAATAATGTATTTTAAGCTCAATAGCTCCTTTTGTTTCGCTGTGGTCTATTTTTACTTGCATAAAATTTGAGTGAAATTAAAATCAATTCTTACTATTAAAATAGTATGGTATGACCTAGTATTATAAAAAAATTCTGTATCTCTATTCTCTGCTTATATCTATTTACCTGAGCCATCAATGATTATGATTTCTGAGTTGTGTTATATTTTTTCTTGTTTCATTTTGCTTTTGCTTTTTTTCTTTAGTCTTCTATAATGCTTAAAGTACTTTTAATATAAATTATGTTATACAAAACTAACTAGTGATTCTCCTTAAAAGAAATATAGACTATTCACATTCACATGGACGCATAAAGTAAATTTGAATATATGATTTATTCAAAACTGGAATGAGACTGTTGATCCGAGCAAGGTTAAAGGACATTATTTTGAGGGTAACTGTGGCTCCTTTTGCTGTAGGTATAAAAGTGGGATCAGCTTGAGACCCTTTCCCGGTGCTGATGCTTTTTGATTTCTGTTACACTGTCTACATCGTGATCAACAGTGGCCTTCCAATAATAGCTGATTACACTTTTTAGATAGTGTCTCAGCCCTAAACCCATTTTGGTCTTTATATTTGACTGAATGATTTGGAAACGTTCCAAATCAAAGAAACTGGATGGTATTTGGAGAACAACTAATAATGTAATTCCTGTACTTTGCAGAGGAGGAACACAGAGGGTGAGAGAGAGCATCTTGCTTAAGTTTACCAGTATTTGAGGGACAGAGGAGTCCAGACTGCCCTGACACCCTGTCCTTCTGACTTCAACAAGGGCGCCAATGCTGACTTTAGGCGTAATGTATTTCTGGTTCTCATTTTGTTTGCCTTTTCTTAATACTTCCACTTAATGTTATATTATTGTCTCACTATTGTAATTAGTGACCTCAAATCATGTGTAGGAAGAGGTTAGAGCACTGAACATTTGTATTGTAAAGAGCAAAACAATTCTCCTAACTCCTCAACATTGACCCTTCCCCAAACAGGAAATTTTAGAGGCTTGGGACTTGTTGCCAAGTCACGGTCATCTGACTTGGTCATAATATTATCTGCTGTGTTCCAGGGGCCATACACTCGTGAAACAGTGAGCTTCATGCCATATACTTCAGCAGGCTTTCTTAATAATGGTAATTGCTTCAAAATTATTTCTTAAATATTTTTATCTATTCAATTATTTATTTAACAATCATGAGTCAAGTGACTAAAGATGACAATAGAAATTTTTGTTAGGAGCCATGATGATTTAGAGCTTTAACAATTGTAAAGATAAGCATTAACTTAAATCTCTGGGAAAAAAAGCAAAAAGGAAAATAACATTTACAAAAGTGGAATGAGACAAGGACTGCAGTAATGGTGTAGTTGTGGATGATGCTTAGAAGGAAGGATACTTTCCTGGGAAATGTATTTGAGTCTCTACTGCTGACACCTCTTTGGTTTCCATGGAAAATATTCTGTGATGGAAAAGGAAGTGGAAAAATCACAATGTAACTGGCTAAAATTCATAAAAAGATTCATCTTTATAGCACTTAAGGGTGAAAGAACAGGGAAATGTCATTGAATATTTCTGACTCTGAAAACACAACTAATGAGTAACACCAAAAGGAGCAATGGCTGAGCTTCCAGCTCTGCTCAGTGGTTAAATTAACAATGCCATGTAAGAGTTCAGGTATGATTCATTTAATTATCTCATGCCAGGTGACTGTTTATGATGAGTATTAATAATCTTTTAACGAAGTAAGCATAAGGAGAAAACACCTGTTCTATTAATACTTAATGTATTTATATATTTATCATCTGCTCTGTAATTGAAGATCTATATCTCAGGTTATGAGTTATGAGTATTATGTATATCTTCTAAAATACCATTCATATCTTGATAAGGTATAGTGATCACCTTGAGAACAATCTACCTTTAACTTACTGGACTTAATTTAAGGTTATCAATCCTTGCTGAAACAGGACTGGGCAAATTCAATGTAGTGAACACACATCCATCAAATGCAAGTTAAGAAATATGAACTTCCAGCCCAGAACTGCTGCTAAGGCTCTCGGCCAGACACCAGGTACTCAGGTGCAGGCGGAGTCTCTGCTGCCCGCCCTGTGCTAGGCTGACAGGGCATCTTGGAATGGGGGGCAGGTTTTGCTCCTGGCCTGTCCCCCCAGACTCTCAGAAGCCAGAAAAACCTCGTGCAACACAACCACAGTCATCCTAAAGGTCCGAACTCCACAGCTGGACACAGCCCAATCCCCAAGGCACGGGCACAAAGCCCCTGTTCAATGTCTCAAAACCTATTATACCACAAGCGTGTGGGAGTCAGAGGTTAGGTAAGACAGAGAAGAGAACAGTGTGCTAATCATTGTTGAAAATGATAATACCACCAGCTATTAGGAAAAATGAAGTTTTAAAATTTGCCTATAAATTGTTGGCCGTGGAAAAGATTATGTTGAGCGAAATTAGCCAGAAGGAGAGAGACAGACACAGAATGACTGCATTTATCTGCATAACATAAATATATATGTACATATTAAGATACCAATATCCAAGGTCAAGTGAAACATATATCAGGGTCTTGTCAAAGGTGGAAATTATCACAAACGTGTGGGAGTCAGAGGCTAGGTAAGACAGAAAATGGAACAGTTGGCTAACAATTGTCGAGGGTACTAATGCCAACCTAGAACTGAGCATTAAATAGAGGCAAAAAGATACACATGACAACCTTTAATGTATGTTCTGTAATCCATAGTCTGGAGGAGAAGGAAAAGAGAAAGAGAGAGAAACGGAAAGAAATAAGAAACCTGTCATGGAGCAGGGCTGGGGGAGGGGAGGGAACCGGGGACGTTGGTGGTGGGAGATAGGCACTGGTGGCAGGGTGGGTGCTGGAACACTGTATGACCAAAACCCAAATATAAACTTTTTTAATTGTATATCTTTGAAACTCAAAAAAATAAAAAAATTAAAAAAAAAAGAAAATGATAATACCAGCCAAGAACTAAGCATTGAATATAGGCAAAAAGATACACATGATAACCTCTAAATGTGTGTATTGTAATCTACAATGTGTAAGAAAAGGGAGAGAGAAAAGAGAAAGAGAGAGAAAAGAGATAAAGAACCTGTCATAGAGGGAGGCTAGGGAGGGGGAGGGATGTGAGGACATTGGTGGTGAGAAATGGGCACTGGTGGAGGGATGGGTGTTGGAACATTGTATGACCGAAACTCAAACATGAACATCTTTTTAATTGTATATCTCATGGTGGTATAATAAAATATTAATTAATAAAAAAGAAATATGAACTTCCTGTTTTAGGTAAAGTTTAAACATAATATAAATGCTTCTATAGTCAAAGTAGGAAATAGGACACTTAATTATTCATTTTATTGAGTGTGGGTGGTATGCAACAGGGCAATGAGTACAATGTTTCTTCTGGTTTACCCCACTTGATCACTTGATCACTTGAATCCCGTTACTCATCGATTTGCTCGAGCGGGCGCCAGTAACATTTCCATTGGACCCTATCACGTGCCAATGTAGCCCAATGGCATCTGGTTGATTCAGGAATATGAAGAGCCTCAAACCGTTCCTTCAGGGTCTTAACAAGGAAGTCTGACCATCTTGTAGGTGGGCGGCCACGTGATCTTTTGACATCCCGTGGGATCCAGTCAGTAACGGCTCTAGTCCAGCGGTTGTCTCCAAATCGCATTACATGTCCAGCCCATCTGATTTTCGATGCCTTGGCAAACGAGACAGCGTCCCTGATTCTGGAATAGCGACGGAGGTCAGAACTCCGATTCCTTCTCTCACTTGAGTGAGACGTGATATTCCAAGCATAGCTCTTTCGATGCCTCTCTGGGAGACCCGAATAGCATTCTCATCCTGCTTTCGTAGGGCCCAGGTCTCTGAGGCGTATGTTAATGCAGGGAGAACGGTGGAGTCGAAGAGATGTGCTCGGAGCCGGAGGTTCTTTGTCCTTTTAGCTATTTCTTCGATGCCTTTGAAGGCATTCCATGCCGCTCTCTCTTCCTCCTGCGCAGCTCAGGTTTTAGGTCATTCATCATGTTGACTTCTCGACCTAGGTACACATAACTGCTGCATTCAGAGATGTTTGTTCCATTGAGAGAGAATGGGGCCTCTGGAACTAGTTCATTTCTCATGAACATAGTTTTCTTCAGATTCAGCTGTAGACCTACCTTTCCACATTCTCGGTCAAAGTCAGCCAGCATTTGTGCCGCTTGGCTAATGTTTGGTGTTATTAGAACGATGTCATCAGCGAAGCGGAGGTGGTGTAGTTGCCGACCATCTATCTTCACTCCCATTCCTTCCCATTCTAATTGTCTCATGATGTTCTCGAGGGTGGCACTGAAGAGTTTTGGTGAGATGGTATCACCCTGTCGAACCCCTCTTTTGACATCAATGATCACTTCTTTGTAGAATGGTGAGATCCTGGTGGTGAATCCATAATACAGCTCACGAAGGATCTTGATGTATTGGGTTTGAACACCCTGTTTGACTAGGGCTTCGATGACTGCTTCAGTTTCCACAGAATCAAAGGCTTTCTGTAAATCAATGAATGTGAGACAGAGCGGCATCTTGTACTCCCTACAAACCTCAATGAGCTTGGTTACTGTGTGGATATGGTCGATTGTGCTGAATCCTTTCCGGAAACCTGCTTGCTCGCATGGTTGATCTTCATCTAGTGTTCTGCTAATCCTGTTCAGGATGACTCGTGTAAACAGCTTGCTAGATGACAGACAACAGGCAGATGGGGCGATAGTTGCCGATGTCATGAATGTCTCCCTTCTTGAACAGTAGAACTGTCCTGCTGGTTTTCCATTGGGAGGGCACCTTGCATTCGGACAGGTAGCGTGTGAAGAGCCGAGCTAGTGTATTGATGAGCACCGATGGCAGATTCTTCAGATGTTCGGGTCTGACTTTGTCTGGGCCTGGTGCTATTCCCCTTCTTTACCGATGAGATGGCATGTCTTATTTCAGAAGGGAGAACGTTGGGAATGACGTATCCATCCTGTGGAATTTGGTATGTGGGCAGGTGGATGTGGCTATCAAAAAAGATTTGAGTAGAAGTCCTGGATAATCTTCTCCATTGCCTTTCTGGAAGATGTGATAGATCCATCAGGGCGTCGGAGGGCAGTCATCTTGGTCTTATAGTTGGCGGAAGGACAGGCGGGCTGTGTGAATACTTTTTCCCGGCTTCTGCTGCATCTTCCAGTATTTCTGCTCTTCTGTCTTTGAGGTCTGCTTTTTATCGCTTCTCTGCACTGTTTAGCAAGCTTGGACGTTAGCATTTGGTCTCCTGAGGCTCGCGCCTTCGCCTAACGCTGGCGAATGAGCTCGAGAGTTTCTGAAGACAAGCGTCCTTTTGTGTTTTCTCTCTCTCGGCATTCTTCGCACAATCATGGAGGTGCTGAACCAGTCGGTTGTATTCTTCATCGATGTCATCAATGATGGTATCTTCCCATGTTGCCGCAATGGTGCTAAAGAGTTCCCAGTTGGTGGTCGTTCTGGGAGTTCTCTTCTTAAACTTTGCAGCCTTTTCTCCCCGTTGCGGGAAGTAGAATTTTGCAACGAAGGAGAGGCGGTGGTCCGATCCTGTGTGGAATTTGGGGACGACAGCAACATCGGTCAGACAAAACCGTCGATTGAAGATGATGTGGTCGATTTCATTGTGGAACTGTCCGCCAGGAGATTCCCATGTCCAACGTTTCGCTTCAGCCTTCTGAAACTGTGAGTTCCCATGAATAGTCTTGGTGGACATGATGAACTCAGATAGTCTCTCACCCTGTTCGTTCCATTCTAGGCCATGGGTCCCGATGTGGAGTTCTTCAGCCGATCTTCTCGGTCCTATCTTGGCATTAAAATCACCGACTATGATCTTGTAGAAGGTGTGATCTTTTTTATAGAACTCCTCCAATTCCATGTAGAATTTCTCCAATTTCATCTTCTTTGTATGTGGATGTTGGTGCATAGACAATGAAGATAGAAATTGCTGGCAGTGGGCCACATCTCCTCAAAGTGTAATCGTCCTATTCGGTTTGTTAGGCATTCAAATGAATCAATGTTGACAGCCATGTTCGTGTTGACAAGGACACCAATGCCACCGACGCCTCTTTCATCACATGTTCCAAGGAACAATTCTTCTCCGTGTCAAATACAGCATGATGCGACTGGCGCCTCCCTCGTCTCAGTCAGACCAATGATGTCGTACTTGATCTTTTTTGCTTGCAGCATCAGATCCTCAATATATGCTTCCGTTGCCAGTGTACGTGCATTGAAAGTACAGACAGTCATTTTAGTCCTTCTTCGTTTTGGCAGCCTAGGACAGCCGTGAAATTTTATCAGGCACTGCTTGTTTGCCTTTCTTACTGCTGCGGGTATTAAGGGCTCTTTTCGGGGTCAGGAAAATAAACATTTTTGTTACTGGGTTTGGCATATCGAACACGCATCGGACAGCTTGCCAGGCTCTGCCATGCGGGCACTATATTCTCATTGCTTACCCCACTTAGAATAATTGGTTTACCCCACTTAGAATAATTCCTTCTAGGTCTATCCATGTTGTTTACAAATAGAGTTTAACTTTATTGCTAAATAGAGTTTCATGTGTACATATTTCTCTAACCTTTTATCAATCTATGAGCATTAGTTTATTATCCATTCTTTGCTGCTATAAATAATGCTGCAATAAACATGGAAATTTTTATTACCTTTCAAGATAATGCTTTTGTTTTATTTTTTGATTAACAAGCAGAAGTAGGATAGGTGGTTAATATATATACCCCATCTTTGATTTTTTTGAGAAAACTTCTACACTACTTTCCATAATGATTGTATCAGTTTTCACTCCCTCCAAAATATCTGAGGATCCCCTTCACTTTGCATCAAACTTCTCTTTCCATCTTTTTTTGGATAATAGCCATTCATAAAGGTATAAGATGATATTTCGTTGTTATTTTACTTTGCATTTCCCTAATTATAAGAGATGCTGAACATTTTTTGTGCCTATTTGCCATTTATATGTCTCCCTTCGAGACGTGTCTCTATTCAGAACTTCTGTTCATGTATTAATCAAGTTTTCTATGTACTTTTCTACTGTTGATTTTTTGGAATTCCTTGTATATTTGACTATTGATGCTTAATGAATATGCATGTGCAAATATTTTCCCATTTAATAGGATGACTCTGCATAATGATTCAAGTTTCTTTTCCTCGTTTAGGAAGTTTTTCACTTAATGTAAGAACTTGAAATCCTAAAAAAATAGAAGGAAACATAAATAATTTAATTATTGACATCAATCTTAGAAATGTGTTAGGAGATTCTTCTCCAATGGCAAGCAAAGGTAAGAAAAAGTGGTCTATAAATAAGGTTTTATTTTCTGCTTTTATTTATAATAATAATAAATCATCAGGGTAGCAGTGAACAAATAGTTCAGTTTAAAGCAATTAAAATAATAAACTACTAAGACATTTATTCTGGCATATATAGTTATCTGCTCATAAGAACTATAGCAATCAAATTGAATTAAATTTGCAAGAATGTACTAAAATACTCACTACTCAAAAGTGATCAACAGATCTTCCTTAAGCATCTAACTGTGATAATTAGGAGGGTAATGTTTGATTCGACCATAAAACTCATTATTTCTTTTTCTATTTCTGGGACTCATTTATCTCACTTACCTGTGACCTGTTTAGTATGGATCTGGGTCACTTTTAAATTAAAAGAGTATGCATTTTGGAGTAATGAAAGTCCACACAGGACTATGGGTATAAATAAAATGCAGGCATTCCCCTCCCAAGTTAAAATATACAACTTATGAATATACATATATATGAGCAGAGCCCTGGAGAATGGAAAGCACATCCAGTCTTACCAGCCCCAGTGCCTATAGGGCCATGAAGGTAACATAAATGAATAGAACGATCCTCTAAATGGGAAACTGTCAATATTCAGGCTATCAAAATAATGTGATGTAGGAATAAAAAAAAACAGCAAACCAACCAATCTCAATGAAGAAAACATAAACACAGAAGCTTAACCTGTAACAGCATCTTAGTAATCTCTTAGACAAGGACTTAATGGCTCCATGGTGAGATACAAAAAATTTTCACTAGCTTTCTTCTAAGGAAACATTTTCCATCATTCTGTTAGCAAATTATTTATAACAAGCAATATAAAAAAAATTATTGAGGGCCTGCTATGTGGCCAGGCTTAAGGGGTTGTTGAGAAAATAGGAGACCATGGTGGAAGGTGACACTTGTCCTTGACACTAGTCTTCCTGTTGTTCATGGATTTGCTTGAGCAGGTGCCAGTAAAGTCTCCATTCATTGGGAATGAGGTCCATTATTGTTACTATTTTTTGGCATATTGAATACATCACGGGTAGCTTGCCAGGCTCTGCCATGGCTCTGTGTTCATCCCAGTTTTTTCTATGTCAGATCATCAACCATCCCTGCCCCA